>NIUQ01000804.1:0-40126 GCA_002796945.1 Plectus sambesii
ACAACTTCGCCTTCCAAATTCTCACGCGCTTTCTTGTCGGACAGGCGTTCTACAAAAGAAGCAACGTCTTAAAACCTCACTGACAAATAAGAAGAAAATTAATCACACCGAGCAGTCCCTTAGCGGGCTTATAGGACGACCCGGCGAGAGAAGTGTCTTCAGGTAGCGGATGCTTCCTGGGCCGACCACGCTTCTTCGGCGTCGCAATCGCCGCCTCCGACTTTCCTTTGTGCACATCCACAATATGGATGCGCAGTGGCGTTTCTTCGTAGAATGGAATTCCGCAGAAGCCGCACTGAAACTTGGGATAGCGTCTCGGTCTCGGGGCGCCCGTCAGCGAATTTCGCGGTCGACCACGTGGACGTCCTCGGCCTCGCTTGCCGAGCGCTGTGTTGATCACGCGGCGAACCACCAGTGGTTTATCGTCGTCGAGATGCTGAAAAACTCAGTTGAGATGTGTTGTTCATTACAGGGCGAAATTGAAATGATTCGAGCAGCACGGAAGCACTTGTACGTACAGTAATGGAGGTTGATTGGCCACCCATTTCCTCGTCCTGATCTTCGCCAATATCATCCTCATCGTCATTGTCCTCTTCCTCCTCTTCTTCATCTTCGTCGATCTGCAATGGTAATCCATAAAGGACATTGCACCGAACGTTTTCACTACGCTGTACGAAGACGGATCTAATGATCGAATTCATTTGCTCCCTTTCAACTATCAACATCTTCCGCGCTATAGGAACTGCATACATTCATACGGAGGATACAATGCAGTACACAAATGCATTGCTGCATATCATTCGATGATGCGGAACCGCCCATTTTCGAGTAATGACATACTTCGAGTGGGACGCCGTCTTCGCTCATTTCGTCGTCATCGGGCTGCGAATGAGCCGCGCTCTTGATGGACGAGTCCTGCTTGGCCGACCAGTCGACCGGCTCCTTGTCTTTGACGACGCGCACTCCGTGCAGCTTCTTGTGCACCTCCAGCACACTCTCCTCGTAGAAGATTCGCTCGCACAGTTCGCATTTGTAAGTGCGTGCGTCCGCCGCGCTCTCCGATTTGTGAACAATTTTCATGTGCTCGCGTAAGCTTAGCTCAGTTCTGAAACGGCTTAAGTAATGTATCTCAAATTTCTTTATTTGCTGAAATTTCTTACTCAGTAATGCGCACAACTACCTTCTATTGCACTACCGTATCCTCAATACCGAGCAAGACAATTTGGCATCTTCTTTAAGACTGAAACCACCATTCTCCTTAGATCCGGATAAAACTAATTACTGTATTTAAGGCAACATTGTCAAATGACCAACTTGAACTGTTTGCAGCAGACGGCGCAGGAGCGATACACGCGTCTGGCCGAATGGTCCTTGAAGGACCAATTGATGCGATTGTGCACGAGTTTAAAGTGCGTCTTCAGACATTCGATCGATTCGACGATCTTGCCACAAGAGTCGCACTGATATTGCGTCTTTGTCTGAAAGTGCACTATGAACAGTAAATTTCACGGTCGCAGGCGAATGCGGTGCGGTACCTTCTGTTCGGCGCGGTAATCATGCATGAGGTTGTAATGCCGTTTCAGCCCGTCCATGCTCAAGAACTCTTTGTCGCAAGCCGAGCAAGGCAAAACCTTGTCGATCGTTTCGGGGTGAGATGTCATGCGATGGCGACGCATACTGGCGGCGTGAGCAAAAGTCTGAAAATGCCCATTTATTTCGCAAAGAGAATTAAGAAAAGCGCTGTACCAGCCGTGTGGTAGACGTCTACCATGTCGCAACTGTCTGAAAATTTAAAAAGGGTCTACCTTGGCGCAAATTTCGCATTCTTGCGGTTGAGCGGAGGGTGCGCTGCGTCGTCGACGGATCTTCTCGGTCAGACTGGCCATATGATTGAGGTCGGTCGTCTGAAAGACGTCGGGGGCTTGCTCGGCTTCCAGCAGCGCCTCGATCTCCACTTCCGCTTCCACATTGTCGACAATTTGCTGCTCATACCGATCGGGATGCACGATTCGGTAGTCGGCTTCCGTTCGAACACCGAACTTTGCCATCTTCACGCACTACAGTCAAATGTGTTTGCTTGTTCTTTACGAAATCGTTGAACACCTATGAGAATTTCCTGGTTGAGTTGTTCACGCTCGTCATTTGGCGTACGCGACGCGCGTGGCGTTGTGTCGGCAGTACGCTCGTAGTGTACACGCAGGGAAATAACGCAATTGGCGCCAAATTTGGATGTCCTTCCAACACTGTCACTACTCATCTACGATAGCGACTATCCAATATAAATTGTTCGTAGCAATAAATGGAATCAGTCTTAAATGCTGTAAATGAATATCGTTCGATATGAAACCAGCTCGATGTTGGTTGGAAACGTATGTGGATTATTTATTTCCATCGCCGAAGTTCAGTGCATGGCGGAGAGCATTTCATCACAGGATAATCGTCTGTCAAAATAAATAATTCAGCGTTGCCCCCTAGTGTGAATTACTGCCGTATAACAATAATATATACCATGGATATCCAAGCCACGAGCGGCGTTGTATAGAGATTATAGACATGCTATTGTGCACAGTAAACTTGACTAAATCATTAAAACTAGGAAGGAGCGCTGCTTCATCATCTATAGAGAATTTCCAGTTATTCCTTCTTGCTGGCGGGCTTGCCATCCTGCCACTTGGTGATTTTCAGGGTACCACCTCCGCGCTTTTCAGCGTCTGCTCGAATCGCATCCTGAAAAGAGCAGTCGTGGTCATCTCGAACGATCAACAATATCCTTATCCCAAAGCTTCCTTTCCAAACGCATCATTAACCCATTTTTCATTAATAATCAACACTATCAAATAAATGAGTATAGTAAAATCATTTACAGTAAGCAAATTTCCTTTATTTTGAATGCAATGTTGACTAAATTCGGATGATAGGGGATGATGACGTTCTGACCAGCTCGACGTTTAAGGCTTACGTTCTGGTATTATTTTCACTTTAACTTTAATTCAAGCTTTCAGCATAGGACTTGTCAGAATAGCGCCCAATCACTACCCATTCGGACCTTACCTTCAGACAGCGTCTAGTGACTTGGGCGGCCAACTGAGAGTAGCGCACGTAGTTCAGACCTGCGGCTCGCCAGAACGTCATGATGCAGCGATTAGTACTGAAGCGGCGCTGACAAAAGTCGTACAGTTCAAGACTCGATCGTAATCGTAATCACAATCGCCTTCACATTCACATACGATTATCATCGGTAACGCCGAAGCGACGGCAGATTTTATCTGAACCGACCAATCTGGCTCAAAAACTGATCGATTAATTACGTGAATTTTTATTCGGTTAAGAAGTCGCACAGAGGAAAGCAGAAAACGAACAAAATAAGAACAATATGGACCATGAGAGTAATGAATGTACACGTAGCAGCAGATAGAGAACGCAACACGTTACACAGATAATTGTCGCGCGGCTCTCGTTGGAGCCCCAGCTTCGCTCCGCTCTCCTTCTCTCCACTGAGATGGGCTTCAACTGTCGCATACCGCAGCGTTATCTAATGATGGTTCATCATACTACGCAATTGCAATCGCTATAAATGACGCCTTGCTGCGTAAAACACTACCATCATACAATTTTGTAAATAATTAACGCCTTAATAACATTGCCGGTAATTATATAACATAACCATATGAGAGAGAGAGAAGAAATCAAGTTTTCAAATGGATGAGCATGAAGGAAACGCAAACGGAATCAGCGCCTAAAGAGCGGATGATTGTTCGATAATATCAGAAAACGAAGTGGTAGACCTTATTCGCGCAGTGCGGTCGGCACTGACCCTTCTACTGAAACCGAACGTGGAACGATTGGACGAAAACTGCACATTATTTGGCCTACGCGGCAAAACGTCTGAGCCACTAGAATTGGGAAAGGTTACAGGAACCAACCAGAACAGAACAGATCACATCGGACCACGAAAATAGATGCCCTTGTATAGCAGTGCAGCGATGCGCAGACAATAATTCGATAGTTCGCGTCAATAGGCCAATTTCAGAATGCGGTCGGCAATCAACTGAAAGAGACTATTCTTTCACATCGGTACACAGTAGCACAAGCTCAAATCATATATATAAATCGACCAAAGAATAGAGTTAAAATCAAAACCCCCCTAAGAACGTGCAACCAAACCGAAATGACGGCGCCAAATTCGCAATATGAAAACAACTTTGGTGAATTGCACAAACAAAACTATCAATCCAATTCCTAGCCCATATACTTAGAGTATCACCAGTACCGCAATCAATTAAAAGCTGAATTACATCGAAGCGTGAGAGACGGTGTGTAAACGGAAAAATTGCATCAGCAATCAGCAACGAAGCCGCACACGCGTGGAATTCAAGTGGGTAAACAACCTCTGCATTACAACGTTGAAAAAGTCAACAGGACACGTTGTTGCATTGGAAAAAGGAAAAACGGACGATTGACGAACTGTGAAAAGCCGCACCCCTCCCATTCAGTCTCCGCCTTTCATCACAGAAGTATTAACAGCAGCAGTCGCGACGACGACGGACGTCGGCCGATCAGGACGCTTGGTTAGCTGCAATTCATACGAATAGCAACAGTATTATGGATTAATCAAATATATACGTGGCCGGCTGATGATTAGCAAACGTCAAATATCTATTNACGCTTGGTTAGCTGCAATTCATACGAATAGCAACAGTATTATGGATTAATCAAATATATACGTGGCCGGCTGATGATTAGCAAACGTCAAATAGTCTATTGTAAATAAACAAACCATTTAAACGCGCTGCGCCGTCAGCTAAATGCGCAACATTATATGCTCGCAATTTTTTGATCCGTAAGAAATTCAACCAGATACCATAGACAGCAAATATGAGCAGCTCATTCTCGTTGCCAATACATTATCTTCACCATTAATGCAATTAATTCTTCGTTTATTGATAAATTGAGAGA
This sequence comes from Plectus sambesii, assembly GCA_002796945.1. Lineage (NCBI taxonomy): Eukaryota > Metazoa > Nematoda > Chromadorea > Plectida > Plectidae > Plectus > Plectus sambesii. The sequence continues at coordinate 4,957 of NIUQ01000804.1, forward strand.
AAGATAGGTTAATATTGACTTTTGTAGAAGTTGCCTGATTCCGTATCACTTTAGTAGTTCCTCATCTATAAATTGCGCGTATTCAAGAGGTCCTATCGGTAGAGGCAATTTCGGATTTACTGCACTGCATTAGAGATAAACAAATACAACGCTAAGTTAAAAATATTACACAATTGACAAGAAACATCAACTAACCGGGCGGGTTCATGGCTGCCGCATTGGCGGGCTGCCCACCGCCGCCGCGAAGGCCGACCGGTGTGGCGACGGGCGCCGTGTGGTGCTGCTGGCCAGGACGGATAGGTTTGGCTGAAAAATTCCAACAAACAGTAATAAAACGAAACAAATACAAATTAGTTGAGCGGAACTGACCAATCTGGGGCGTCTGCAGTCCACGTCTGGCGAGGTTGCGCTGACGAACGGCCTCCTTGATCCGCTCCACCTCGTGTTGGTACTTCTTGCGGTCGCGCATGGCCGCCTCCTTGGCGTCCTTCAGCGCCGTTTCCAGGCTCTTCACGCGTTCCATCGTAGCGCGCAGACGCTTCTCCAACTTCGGCAGTTCGCATCGCAAGTCGGCGTTGTCGCGAACGAGCTGAAATACATCCACTATTCAACGTGCTAATTACTTCTGTACCCCGCTTTGGCGTCGAGCATACTTCATAAATTTGTGGATTTAGTAAGGTGAATGAGAAAGAATTAATAATGTGTTCTTAGGCATTGTATGACAGACAAGCATCGCGTACAATTTTGCATTTTACACTATTCCCGACGCCTTATACTTGAAAAATAGTCGCACAGGATCAACCTACTGCACAATGCAAATGGTGCGTACCTGTTTGTGGACCTTAGTCAGCTGGTCGAGATTATTCTCGAGGAAGGAAATCTTCTGCTTCTGCGCCGGCGACGAAACGAATTCGTCATCGGCCTCGGGTCCGGTGGGGGTACGCTTGACGCGCTGGGTAAGATCCTGCACGAAGATCTTGCGCAAGTTGTGGAGCGTCTGCAGTTCCTTCGCCACCGTCTCCTCCAAGCCTGAAAATCAGTCGCTCATGATGATGATGATGATGACATTCCGACGAGCGAATTGGGAGTACAGTGGAAATCGTTTATACCGGTGAATGAGACCGGCAGAGTTGATCGCTATAAGCTAATTAAAGCTTTCTTTAAACAATTTCTACTGCATCTTATTATATATTCCGAGAAGATCGTGAATGCTAAGCGGCCTCGAAAATGACCAAAATGCCAAAATGACGTGCAATAATCGCTTCTCCTCCCCTACCTTTCAGGTCTTGCTTGGCCTGCTCGCGCTTGTCGGACAAGGCGGACAACTCTTTGAGCTTCTTTTCCTTATCGTTTTCCTCCTGCTTCATCTTATCGTAATCGGCCTGCAGCTGATCTTTGACCACTTGCAGCTCTTGCAACGAATCCTGTAATCAAAGAAGACGCTTTAGTCAAGTTGAGGAACAAATATAATTCCAAGAATATCAACTATCACAAAGAAAACGGTATTCGTGTGTATTGAACGTAATTGTTCAAATGAATAACGCGAGCAATGAAAACAGAGATATGTACAAACCTTGAACTGATCGATGGTCTTATTCTTTTCGGCGATTTCGTCTCGCAAGGTGGCGACTTGCTTCGCATGCGCTTCGCGATGAGACTCAAGTTCAGCGGCTGTGCTCGCGTTTCCGCCGCCACCGCCGCTTCCACCGCCTAAAATGTCCGCAGTCAGCAACCGACAGCAGCGACTCGACCTATCAAGGAACATACCGGTGGCTTTCAGCTTGGTGCATTCCTCATTGAGGGCGTCGACAGTCTCCTCGAGTTCGCGCTTCTTCGACTCGACGTCCTGCATCGACTCCTGCAGCGTCTTCATCTTCATTTCGTGCTGCTGCAGCTGAATTCGGCAGTCGCCCAACTCCTTCTCGACCACCTCCAGCTTCTGAGTGGCGTCGGACGAACCCGACTCGAGGTTCGCCACTTTCTGAAAGACAAAGAAATAATTAGCGCGCTATTGCGGAATAAAGAGCGCTTAGTGTAAAGATAAATAATGATATGCAAGTGGCTTAGTTAAATGTCCGACTACGTTTTAATTCGTGATAAAAAAGAATTATTAACCCACCGCAGCCATGCCCTTGATTTCACTCTTCATCTTGGAGATGAACAAGCGGGCGTGCGTAAATTCTTCGTCCATTCGATCCGACTTGTCGTTGTTATTATCGAGCGAAATCTGAAAGCAATCATGCAAATAATAATAGGACAGAAGTTGAGGCAAAAAAGAGGCGCACCTTCATGGCGTTGGCGCCGACCAGCGAGCCAACGTCGGAAAGATCGCGCAGAATATTCTGCATCATGTCCTGCATGCGGCGTTTGTGGACGGTGGTGCTGTCCTTGATCTGTTCGAGCTCGTTGCTCAGGTCGTTCAGCGTCGACGTCTTCTTGCTCAAATCCTCGATCAGCGTCTCGTTCTCCTTGCTCTTCATGTCCGCCTCCTGCGTCTTCTGGTCGTAGTTCATCGCCAACTCTTCCAACGCCGACAACACCTCCTTCACCTCCTCTTTGGCCGCCTAGAAAACGCGACGTTACTATCATGACAATCGACCAATGTTCCCAATTTCGCCCCCATCATGGCAAGCATTAAAGCTTGAAAAACACTGCGGAATGTAACATGGCGCTGTGATTTGAGAGCGATATGGTTTTGAACTTGACATGTTGTAGTTGATTCTTATTTAAATAGATTTGAGTAATAGTTGCAGAAAGGCAAACAAATGTAGGCAATAATCTACCTCGTTTTCGGCCTGAATGCGGCCCATTTCGACCTGAACTTGCTCGTAGTCGATCTTGCTCTGCTTGATGAGGTCCTCCTGCTCGGCCATCTGCTGCTTGAGGCGTTCGGCGAGCTGCGACTGCGCTTGAATCTCGTCGTCCTTCTCGTCGAGCTGCTGGTAGAGACGGGCGCGTTCCTCCTCATACTTGAGTCGGTCCTCGTCGGAGACCGCGCCCATACCGGCGGCCAACGGCAGCGGCGTCGGCGCCATCATAATCGATCGATCCAGGCTGATCATCGACTCGCTGGTCGACGGCGTGATGCCTGAAAGAGGGCGTATTTAATGTGAGTTGCGTCCGAGTCGACATTTAAAATTACCGCTGCCTGGAACCGCCAGCTGGTTGACGGCGCCTTCGGCTAGATTCACCCATTCAGATTCAGGAACCTTATCACCTGAAGCAAAACAAGCATGAACATCGTAAAGCATCACAGCGTAATAGGCCAAAATGGTAGATCAGAAGGTCAGTTTATAAACGCGCTTTCGAAAGTTGCAATGCACCGAGCGGACGGATGCAAGCGACGTTCAATTGATATCAAGTAATTCCAAGAGTACGCAGCTTACCTTTACGCCACCTATTCAGCTCAGCCTCGGCAGCTTGCAGCTGAGCGCGCAGTCGAAGAACCTTCTCCCGCTCGCGCTCATAGCGTCGCTTCCACTCCTCGGCCGTCAACTCTTCGTTCACCACAACAACGTTCTTAATCGTCTTGGCGCTAAAAAGGGCATTTTGCAGTGTAAAATAAAAGCTACCAAAGTGGGATTAAAGCGAAGGACAAACCGTTGGCCGAACATGAGGGTCGACTTGGTCTCGCCTTCGTTGTAGGACGCGGGCGAGCAGCAGATGACTACGGTAGTGCGCGAGTTGCCGCCCAAAGACTCTTGCAAGATGCGAGTCAGCTTGCTGTCACGATACGGTACGTGGCTTTTCTAAAATACAATTTCTGTTCACAACCGACCGACAACTCGGCGAAGAGGCAACCACTTACCGTTCCTTCTGCGAGCGCAGAAATGACGTTACCCAATGCCGACAACGACTTGTTAATGTTCTTTGCTTCTTCGAGCACTGTTCCTTCGGCACCTGTCTTGCTCACCTGCAATTATTCGATACAGGCACTGTGAAACATCGCGTACAAACTAACTACTACGTTTCTATACATAAATAATACATATAAAACGATTAGAAAGTAAATTGGACCTTTTCACTACCGGCCAAATCGACCAAGTAGAGCTTTCCGGTGAGTTTCTTCTGGGTCTCGGTGTTCTCCTGCTTGACCTGGATCTGGAAGACGCTGTGGCTTCGCGAGCTGTGCTCGTTCATGTCTGCAAGCGGGGCGCGTACTTTCAATTGGCGCGGAAGACGTCAAAGAATTAATACTTGTAACGGCGATATGCCGATTGCTTTTTCCTTCTTCGATCGCCTCCATCACTTCTTCGGGACTCGAGACGAAGCGTTCAGTGGCGCCCTTCACGAACGGTACCCTATTTTTGTCTTCGTGAATGGACAGATTCGTTTTCGTTACTGAAATGAGCAAGTTGCAGTTTATAAAGGTGGGAGGTGTATGCGTAATCCGTACTGTCCAGAAGATCTCTAATGCGCTCCATGTAGATCTCGAAGTAGGAGACCTTGATGTGGAATTCGAGATTTTCATCCATGTTGTAAATGTGCGTGAATATGTCACTAATTATGCGAGGAATAATACCCTGCTTGTCCGTGTCGCCCATGACGCCCTGGAACAAACGCATCGATTATTAATTATTATTACAAAAGCGAAAAAGATTTATCATACCTCCATCGTATGTGTCTTTCCCGATGACGTCTGGCCGTAGGCGAACACCGTTCCGTTATAACCGGTTAGCACATCCTGTACGATGTGATAAGCCGCGTCCATGTATACTTGTTCCTGCGATGTGTTCGGCTTGAACACTTTGTCGAACACGTACACTTTGCCCTGAAAAACGCCTTATTTCATCAGTTTGTTCTATTTAACTTTGCTTGGTAGCGCAAGCGTTTAAGCTCAGCGGACCTGAGCGCAATCTGTATCAATCACCTTAATTTAAGGAGTACGAGCCGGCGGCAGCTATTGTTTCATCCTCCTCAGGGAGAAAATTTTATAGCATAAAATTAATTGTAATAATTGATATTTTAACCTATGCGTGCATGTGTTCGTCATTGTCTTATTTTATTTAGACCATTTAATGTGAATGAATATCCTAGTGATACCAGTATATAGCGGCCGATTGGCTCCTATATTGCATGGATTAAAACATGTCTTCATAGAGGTCAATGTTCCTCGTATGTTGCGCTTTGATCGGCAGTACTCTTAAAGCATTATATCGTTGCTTTATATTGAATACAGTCTATTTTTTTCTTAATCACCACAGCGGTTTATCTCATCATTCTTTCTCGTGGCAAGGCGATCGCCTTCAATGCTCTGCGGCTTGCGTATCGTGTGTCCGCTAATACTGAGCGTCGTCGAGATTCCTCGCTACCACCACGTGAGAAACTAGCGCGCGGAGTAGCGAGTAAACCCAATCACAGCATCAGCATGATTGTATTTTGCATGAATTTTCTGCGGCCGACAGCGGAAGCGGTGGGGGTCGCTGGCGTCGGCGTCCCCCCGCCCGCCCGCCGACGAAACAACGAGCGGCGTGACCGAACGAGAACAAGCGTGCGTGCGCCCCCGCCGGCCCGCCCAAAGGCTCATCGATTCAGCCTCGTCCGCTGTCGTGCGGTGCTTGGCCCCGTTTGCCGGCGACTAAGAGCAAGAAACGACCACTGTTATAACAATACGACGCATCGTCGCGTTCGAATACCAACGTAAACATCTGGAGGAACGGGCATGTACCTTGAACGGCGATCGAAATATCCCCATGGGACAAATTTCAAGGGGGGAATGAACATTTTTGGCGTCCGCATATCGAGCCAACCTGTCGCCCGCCGCCGCCACCGCCGCTCGAACGCCAATCCGAACGGCGGCGGCGGCGGAGGCGGAGCACAATGGTCAATGACGACGTCTGATGACCGGCGGGGTTATTTACTGCCCCAAGGCCTGCCCGCGCCCCAGCCAGGTAGGGGGACGTAAACAAATCACACGACGCTACCCGCGCCAACCCACTCATCATTAAGGCCGTCGTCGTTCAGACGAATCCCTCGTTGATCCGAACACCATCGCCGCCGACTGCCTACAGCTTGTGCGTGCACCGTCTATTAGCCGTTGCGGATAAAGCGGCCTGGTGCACAGCGAAGCGACACAAAGACCAGCTGTTGTCGCCATGTTTGCTTTAGATACCGCCAACACGTTATGCATTCCGACGCGCTGTTTCAAGTGCCGTGATAGATACGAACAGTTACGACCACCAAAGACGAATCAGAATAACACTTACCGCGATCGAGATGGCATCATCGGCATTTCCTGGGAACTTTGGCACGAATTTTGAACCACCCTTCTCCTCTGTATCGTTCAGCGGCCGAACGCGGCAGAACACCTGAACAAAGTGAAAACTGTTAAACAGAAAGGAAACCAACATTTGGAAGATCACAATAATATATGCGGCTTCAAAGCAAATGTATATCTCTACAGCTTGATTTTGTTACGTGTGTAACTACGCGAAAGTGTTGAGAGCGTGCACGAGCTATTTCACGACGATCATTTTTACAGCAAAGGTCCTATCCAAATTCGTACCTTAATGCCGCACTCGGCCGGATTCGGCACAGGGTTGGCCATGACTATACTTGAATCCGCCCACCGTCACAACCAGGATCAAGCTCGCTCTATCTTCACTTTTCAAATGAGTGATGCGTACCTGAAATAGTGAATATCAGCGCATTTTTAACATTGGCGCAAAATAACGAGCGCGGCGATGAATGCGCTATGATATTGCTGATGCAATGTAAGATTAGTGGAATGATGCACTAGGTTACTCTTCTTATACCAAGACTATTAGAAACACGAAGATAGATCACGCCACAACTGACGATTAGCAGCTCCTCCTTCGCGCGCGCAGTTGAAACTTTTTTCGCATACAGCAAAAGCCTATTTCAGCTAAGAAATACATGCAGAAAGCAGAGAAAAAACGTTCGGGATCGGGTGACTAAAGGCTATGATTAACTCGAAATCCGGTTGGACAGAAATCGTTTTCAGCTTATGTATTTAACTAACCAATTGCAGATAAACCCTATAGAAGCCTAGAAGTGATCATATTTACTAAAGCAAGGAACGAGAAAAGCATAGTAATTCTATTTAATAACATTCATTGCTTCTTCTCTTTCTGTTCTGTAATCTAGTCAGAAGAAATAGTACTGCAGTTCGCCCCGGTTAGCGCTATCGGTGTGTCCACGGTTGCGCGTTGCAACGAGGTTGTAGCGCATTTGCGTTACAGCGTTAATGATTCATCGCGAAGAGTACTGTAGCGAGCACTATGCATCGGTCCGTTCGGACGAATGAACCTTTAATGGCAACCGCTATCAAATGTGTGAAGAATAAGTAGAGAATCTGATCTAGTTTTCAAGATTATGGTTCACCTAGGGACCTTACTGATATATTTGTTAATCCACGAGTCATTCTCACTCTTTGTCTTCTCAGCGCTCTATTCGATGACACCTCTCGCAGATGTTTTGTACTGCACTAGTCTTACCACTCTATCCATACCATTCATACCAATTTTAACCCTCAATTGAAACACAAATCACATTTTGATCTCTGACTGGTACTTCTTTTGAAATAAGCAGTCAACTGGGAAGTCATTATGACTGAACCAGCCTATTCGCAAGCAAGCTCTTCGGCCCTCAGTTCCGAGGATCAGCCCATGGACACGGTAGAAACGATCCCCAAGCTATGAATCTGCAAAGGAAGGTCGAAGATCTTTGAGCATATTTTTACACATTTCTAAATTTTGTTAAATAGACTGCTGACGACCGTGCGGATCTGAAACGCTCAAAATGCACGCAACATATGTTGTAGGGTGAATCAGCATATTCAATGGTGATCATAGACACCAGATTGCGGGAGACGAGCACCAAATTGTAGCGAGCGGTCGAAGAGTTGTGCATCGTCGGTCCAGCGATCGGTGCATTTGTCAAGACATAGTCAAGTCTGATGCGTGGCCTGAGGCCGACTTTATAAAACGAATGTAATTACATTTGACGTAGTTACAACCGACACGGATGCGGTCATCAGCCGGAAGCAAAATATGCGGTATAAATACGACAGAACTTACATCACATGTACGCATATCAGTTGTATCTACATCGTCAAATTGGCCTCTCATTGAAGAAGGCATGCACACAGTCTCAGTCGGCTGGTAGAAGAAGCGGGCGCCTTCAATAAGCGTCAGAATTCAATAACGTGCCACTCGACTGGACAGCTCAGCTGGTCGAGAAATCGCAATGACCGCGTCGGTTCGGACTAAGCGGATCCATTGGACGATGAAAGCGTGTGGATGTACATAAAACCAGGACAGTTGGCCGCACATCCACTCGAGCCACCCGTACATGAACAGCCGCGACTAGTCGTTAGAGGGAGATTGCACTTGGAAGACTGAGCGCTATCTCGACTGATAAGATCTCCCCAGTGAAACTCTACGGTCAGATGTTTTTATAAAGCAAAGCAAAGCTGCAGCGATTTCAGCTATTCATAAGCTTCTAGATTCAGTTAAGAAAGAGGAAGTTTTGGCGCAGTTGAGAGGGATCGTCGACCAGCTGTGCAACAAAGCGTCTGGCGAGAATCTACGGACGAACACGAATTGTGTAGCCAATGAATTTTGACGAATGAATGGCGGCAACGACCCCTAGTCACCATTCGCCCCGATTGTCTCCTTTTACGGTGTTTATCCGTAGCGCCGCCAGGTAAACAATCTGCGAGTGGCGGCCCCCTACCGTCACTCAGCCACGCCCCCAAACCCGATAATTATGCCGACGGCGGCTGACCACAGTGGCGTTTGACATCTTCGTTGACCGGTGACGGTGGTCAATGAACGGCTGTGGTTGCTTAGATCGATATATATATATATTTCAAATTCATGCGCATGTAGAACGGTGCTGCTGCGGGCCAATGTCACTGACTCAGCGTTGGTTTCGCTCCGTCACTTTAGTGCCCCACAGTCCGCCGGTGCGCGGTCGACTGTAGCGGCGGCGGACGGTGCTGAATTTAAATTTCAGACTCGGAGCTCGATCTTACAACCGCGCGTGCCAGAGGAAGGGCCGACGCCGCCAAAGGTTGCTTTTGTGCGAGCATCGGGCGCCGTTCCAGTTTCACACTTGACGGCGTTCGGTTGGCGTCGTTCATCGCTCGTCGTCGTCGTCTTCGTCTTCGTCCTTGTCGGGCTGGGGCGCTATTTACTGTTGACCAAGTCGCAGCGCGTAAGGTTTATCTGTACGCGACTGGCGGCGTTGCGTGGCGCTGCGTCGGCATCAGACGACTCCGGCCGCTGCTGTCCACTGGTCGTATTGCGCGGCGTCTTCTTCTCAACGCGTTCGTGATACGCGCGCTTCGGTGCGCCTATCTCCTTCAGAGCACTGATTCTCAACGTCCTTGTACGTTCCGCCGAGCACAATGAATCCGTGCTTCTGCTGGAACCTGAAGGACGGATGCGTCACCGTCGGCATATGGAGTCTGGTAAGCAATCGACATTTTTGGCTAATCATTTAAACCGTCCGCCTGAGAAAGAAAACTATCCCATTAGCGTAATTCTGTTTAATCGCCACGTTTAAATTCCGATTCAGGTTTATGCGTTGGCATCTTTGGGGCTGTTCGGCTGGCAGTTCGAAGTTCTAAACCAATGTCGATCAGTGACGATGTCCCAAGCTAATCTGCAATGTCAAATTAATTGTCCTTGCGTCGGCGCGTCAACATCGGCAACATCGTCCATGATTGAGGGTAAAGCACTGGAACCCTATACTGCTATGCCGCGCTCTGCCGCACTCAAACACTTTCACTTCGCATTTACGGTTCCTTTGCTTGCAACGGCGCACGAGCGTGTGGCCACAAAAATTCAGAGATGGCAATAGTTTCACGGATCAAAAGAGTCAGTGTGCTTTTTATATCGCGTCGTTTGCCAGCCGAAACAGCCCCAAGAGCGACAGGAAGCATCCTGAAAAAGTTACAGAGAAATTTAGGAAGAATATGAGGCGAAAAATTGATAGGGGTGTGATCGTATTGCAGATATTCGGTATCGCTCAGATGTGTATATTCGGCTGGCAAACGGCGGCGATCAAGTACGAGAAAGATCGGGCAGCGAATGTTCTCACTCCCGGTTACAATACTTACGGTCGCCTTGAAGATCCAGCCTATTATGAACAATATGCGCAATCGTCCGAGGAGAAATTTTACAATGGTCAGTCGGTGTTTGTGGCGCCCATTTGCCCCGTTTGCTCCCACCCCAACCCGCGCCCGCCGCCCGGGTCCAATTATCATCTATAGTAGCCAGGCGACTGCCAAAAATGTTTACCGCCCCCACCGTGCTAGGTGGACACAGCGCGTTTGTATGGCCAATGGCAACGAAATCCCGTGTGAGCCGCCTGCGTGATCGCCATCCCAGATTTCTCCTCTTTCACACAGACGGCGTGAATCGCCCGACCTGCGCGCGCGTAGCCTTCACAACTTCCCGTTACACGACTGACCACTGCAATCATCCGTTATTGTGCTCGCAACGCCCTTGGGAAGGCTGTTGTCCCCTCTCCCGTTCGTTTCTTTAGTCTCTTCCGTTGCGTATTCGTCGTGGTCAGAAGTTGGAGAGTGGACTGGCAATACTTGCCAAAGTGAGCGCAAGGGAGCGTAGTCCTTCGCTCTATTGAGAGTCATCTCATAAAACACACGAGGGGACTCTCAATAGACGGCTTATTCATTGTGTTACGAAATAAATGCCGCATGTCGAGTACTTTGGTCGCGTTTCAAAAATGTGCAATATGCTTTGCGACGAAAGAGGTGCGTGGTTGCGAGACGACGTGGGCGTTGCCGTAGATGCTACACAGTAAGCGTGCGGGGTAACTATAGTTTTCTGCGTTCGTATCTCGGCTCACGCTTGATTCAGCCATCCGTGGGCGCTGCGCAATGATAAACCTATTTACTTTGCGCCAAATGTCGCGTCCCTTTTGCTCTCCTCTACCTGCTTGGTGCGTGCATACCAAAAAACCCACGCTTCTCGATGACACATGCCACAACAATCCATTTCGCTGATACCGTTGCGTAATATTATCTTTTCAGGCTTGTTCATCATTCAGATACTCTGCTTGATAGCAGCCTTTTTTCTTTTGTTCGCATCAGTTTCTCTCATCTACGGTATTCATACGGTAATACTTTTTTCAACTACAACCCTACGTCATAGTGATTCCTTTTCTTTAAAAATTATAGAACTCTCGCTACTTGGTTTGGCCATGGTTTCCGTGCATTATCACCAGTATTTTGTGCTCAATTGCCTACTGCGTAATGTGGTGGTCAGGAGACGTCAGGGGCTATTGGCTGGTTCTCACGATCTTGGAAATCTTCTCGGTTCTTATCAACGTAAGAAAAACACGCATGCAAGAGAACGCTTCCCTTACACTTGCAATATTTAAGATATACTGCGTCATTTGCGTCATCGAGCCACTTCCGCCAAAGACGGCGCCGCAAGACGCAGATACCTCAGGAGGTGAGGACTATACCAGTCATTGGGTGAAGCAGTCGCTTCAGCACATCCCCGGTACTGTTGCGTCTGCTAGCTGACTGAAGACTGACCTTTTTCTATTTACAGCAGAGCCCTTCACGCAGCAACCGCTAACCGAACCTCCGTCTCCCGTCAAAGAAGAAGCCCCAATATTGCATCATGCGCAGTCGGTGCCATCTATTCGTGCGGAATCAAAGCACCACCGACACTCCTCCAGACGTCACAAACATCGCCATCGCGCCCATTCCGTCGGATCGCGGAGTCGCCGTTCGAGCAAGACCTACTCGTCCGACAGTGACGACAGCGATGGTAAGCGAAAAAAGTCTTTTTGGAAGGCAAAGGAAACTTTTCATGACTCTCTTCTATATATAAATGATGTTCGAAGCAAGACCCATTCGAATCAATGGAACGTTTGTTCCAGTGCCAGCCTCCCATTCAGTTTTGTAACGTCAATATGAACGTTGTTTTGTTTAGACGATCGTCGCGGTCGCTGTAGACACTGCCATAAAAAACGTCGCCATCACCACTCGCGCAGTCGAAGTCGAGACAAGTATTCGGACACGGACACTGGGTACAGCGAGCGTAGCTATAGACATTCTGAAAAACATCGACGCCATCGTCATCGCGACGACGATGGTGAAGAATGCGATTGCGAGTCGAAGAAACGCCATCATCGAAGGCCGAGGGATGTGAAGAAGCGCAGCGACCGTGACAAGAGGTTACTCTCCTTTTTCGAGACGCCGTCTTTTTTACCTAAATTATCTTAAACTTTGTCTGATCTCTTAAGTCAAGTTTAAACTCTCCACAGAGCGCATATTTTTGATATGTTAAACATAATATTATTAGCTAATATGTGCTCTGTAATTGTCTGATTCTGGGGAAAATTATTATTTTATGCTCTTCACTTGTCAGAGAAGAACTAGGAAGGCAGTGTTAAGTTTGATGTGCCAATATCACACATTATTCTGAAAATATAAACGCAGCTGAAAATGAATACATCTTTATGTGGTAAAACTTGGATCAATTTTGTCATGATACCAATATCGTCGTCGCTTGCAGCACGATACCGCTGGTGGAGAGGCCCGGAACGAGCGCGACGAATAATGGCTCGTGGACGCCCAATTTTCCATTAAACTCTGCTCAAGGAGGGCTGACGATACCGCAGCACATTGTCATTCCGCCGTCAGCGAGCGGCAACGACAAGCCGCAGCGATATCAAATCAATAGCGAGATCACGGTCTCGTACAATCCGGACAAGTCGGTGCCGCCGCGCGATGGTGGACGGATAAAGCACGGCAGTCAGCAGAGACTAGCTGCTCCAATCACTGCCAACCAGCGTGGACAGCAAATGTTAACCAATGGACGCTCGGGAGTCGAAAACGGCCACCAGCGTCACTCGTCGGACTCCGTGGGCGCCGGCAGTTCGGACTCGCGTGGACATGGCTCAACAGCCGTCTAAACCACATTTATGCTTAATATTGGGCTGGATGTATAAAGACATTTGCACTTTTATTGTGCCTTCGTGCGAAATTGCAAAGCTATGACATAAACTTATCAGCGCAATAAACTTGACGCTCAAAGAGACTTCACTCCAACAATGATCCTATTGACTAAGTTCGGCTCTAGCAGATTTGCCTTATTGTGTTCGTTGTTGTAGTATATACATGTACAATGTGGCGCTTAAACAATGAGACAAATGTTCTCAGACTTAGTAACCATAACCGGTACTGCTAGGGCTGACCGTCTTCACTGAGTGTAATTATTCCTCGCATTGATTGTATATCAGTTGCCGCCACAACCGTACTACACCAGTCAATTGCCGATCTTGTACAGACAGACGTACGAATATGCGCAAAACTGTTTGACTGTCACATGAAACTGCCCCTGATTGTGCGCTTTTTTGTACTGTCAAGTTATGAATGCTTGTGTGCGCTTTCTCAGGAGAATATGCATCGATAAAAAACAGCTCATTAACATTCACCTCCTGATTAATTCGTTAGTAATACGATGCTTCTACCGCCTGACATCGTTTTCTTTCCAGTGGCGGCCGTCGATCCCGTTCGCCGCCGCAGACCAACCGCCCTGCGCGCTTCATCGCAGCCTCATTGTAGCCAAGTCGAGCAAAAATTATCGAACTGCCAATGTCTATTATGTCCCGAAGACTAGCGCGCAAACGGTGCATCGGCTTTTCTGTCGCGCCGCTTCTCCTCGCTTCTGCGAACAAGAAATTACGCACTGCATTCATTGAACACGCATCGACCGATCATACCAGTTGAAATTCATTCAAACAACTACCAAAACTGGATCGCGAGGCGCGAAGCCGCGGGCGTCGAGGCAAAAGCAATGGTTCCCCTCAAATGTCGCTCAATTAGCCATTTGCCCCACATTGAACTCGAACGCCATTTGCATGATCGCAAAATTTTTAGAGCTGCCCAATTCGACGTCGCGACTTCGTTTGCCATAAAAAGCCTACCTATCATCCGCGTTCCGGTTCTGGCAACAATAAATCGAAGAGACACCATTATAACGAGAGATTAAAAAAATCAGTGACTAGTCGCAGTAGACGGGGTATTTCGGAGCGAATCGGTGTTCCCCGTACTGGACGCTCTCCTTGTCCTCGGAGATTTCGACGGCACCAAAGAAGGACTCGCGGTAGTAGGGACTAGGCAATGTAGGGTAGAGCTCGCTGAGGATGCTGCTGGGCATGCGTACTCGCTTCCTCGCCGCCAACTGCGCCGCTATCTCCTCGTCCTCGTTATTCACGTCGTCCACCACCTGCCCACTCTCGTCCGTCACCATAACTTGCACGATCGATTCCGACTCCTCCAGCGTCGACTTGCCCATTGACGAAGGCGATTTCATATTTCCCCCGTTCGTCTGTCGGCTGTGACGCAGTTCTCGTTCGCAACTGGCCTTCTCGCGCAATTGTGAGCGCAGAATGCCTTCTCCGAGCAGCGGAATGGTTCCCACTATGATCGGCAGCGAGACAACGATGCCAGGGTCGACCTGTAATGCCAGCGGACGTTCAGAAGTTGATATCTGGCGAAGAAGGAAACAGCAATTGTGGAACAGCTTGTTTTGATTAAGGCTTACCGCAATAATTCAAAAGTATGGACAGAGCTTGACATGCAATCATCAAGAAAGCGTTATTAATTCATTCGCCTGGGATCTAAAGTCATATCATATCCGACGCCTCGGGCGGCTATCCCTAAGACGCTCAATCTCAATAACACTGCATCCGCACGCACCTAAATCTGATTATTACTTTGTGACGATTACATCTTGTAAGCTTACAAAATCTCTTTCGAAAGAGATGCAATTTGAAGGGAAAAAATGGCTTACTTCAAGCTCGAGAGAATAAGTCACATCAATGATGCGACATCGGGTAAGTTTTGGCGGAACGGAAGGCAGAGCGATCTTTTCATGCTCCCATTTGAAGGTGGAGCGGGGCGCGATTTCACCCTTTTCACGCTTGGCTATCACTTTGTTGGCCGTTTTGGTGTGCTCGTGGCCAGCGAAGGTCTTGGCGCGATAACAGACGTGCTGCTTGATGCGAGCGCACGAGTTGCGCAGCGTTTTTTGACTGTCATTCTTGATGAGCGCCGTCAGTTCGATCAGCTCGCCGGGCGTGTAGCCGATTCGGTCGACAGATAGGTCGACCGAAATCGTTCCCTGCTTCCGGCAGCAGAAGCGAATGTTATAGTTCGAATCGGATACACTGGCGGGATCTTTCGCCTGCAATATTGTAATAATGATGAGTCATTGAACGAGCTAGATCGAAGCTTCTTACTCTGGGATCTTCGTTAATGTCTTCGATACCGACGATAGTGAACGCCCTTCGACTAGTAATGTCAAAGTCCCAGGGTCGCTCGCAAATCGCCTTGCAAGTATACCTAATGCAGCCAAACTCTCCCTCGAACGACGACGGCAGCGTCTTCGGCAGAGTGTACGAGAACGGAACCTCATGCCGCCCGACTGGGATGATTCGCTCCTAGAAAAACTGTCATAATGATCTCTTTAATGCTGGGCGGAAATCGGACGCTCCGCTCGCCTGCGGCTGTCGGGAAAAAAGCAATAATATAATAGTGGGATGAGCAAGCATACGGCGCTCGCAGACGGAAATCCAAAATAGGGCAAATCAATCTCCGAATAAAAGGAGGAGAATTCAAAACGCTTTGCAATATTTTTAGAGTTCAGGATGAGACGAACCATGCGGTTCTCGAAGATAAAGTGTTCATCAGTGACTTACAGGATCGCTTCTGTCACCGCTGGCGCCGCCGAATCGGTGCGTGTAGTTCGTGTTGAACTGTTCGCAGAAGTAAGGCTCGGAGTCGCTGCAGTGCTTGCGCGACTTACCCGAATGCTTCGTCCAGTAGGTGCGGGCGCGACCTTTCAGTTCCAGCAGAATTTCGTTAATTTTCTTGGCCTCCTTGAGAATGAGGATAATTTTGCCGGAAATCTCTTGGCCAGCGAAGTAGACATGTTCTGGGTTGCTGAACTCAATGTCAAAGGTCTCCAATTGCACCATTACGTCGCCGTCAACTGCCCTGAAACTGATACTTATCTTTGCGATATCACGGCGCGGAATGGCGCAGTCGCTAGCAACTGCCGTCTGGTCACGGATCGTTTGGCCGATAAACGCATTAGCAGCTTCCAGAAAGCGGGAGGCGGTGGGAAAAGCGGCACCGACAGCCATCCAGGCAGTCGCTACGAGAGCGATCAGCGGCACCGCCGAGGCGTCAGCTGGTGGCTAAGTGGCACGGCTGCGAAACGACGACCGCCTTCCGATCGGCCGAGAGCGAACGACGATCGCGCAATCCGTTTATCGCGCACGCAGCCGCGACGAGCAGGACGGACGCGGCGAACGGCGCTGATGGCCGACGTCACGTCGAATGCCTAGCGACAACTCGGCGCCGGCCAGCCGCGCAAATCAGCTCTCACGCCGAGTCGGCGACCCTGCGCCTGCCAAGTGGTCCGCGATCGATTGCCCAATGATCTCGGCGGGCCCGGTCCGCGGCGCGTCGTCGGCCACGACTTCTTCGGCGTCAGAAGTGGGCATCGATTGAAGTCGTTGCAAATCGGCTGCAACACTTGAGTGCACCAAGCATCGTCGACCGGCAGCCATCCGACGCGTCCGCTGGCGCGTCGGTGGCGCCGGCCGCTCGCCGGAGGTGGTTCCCTTTGCTCCAATCGATAGGCCGCACTAGCTTCGCACTGCTTCACTCTGATTGATTGGACACACGGCACAGCTAGTCAAATCGACCTCTTCCGCAACACCATTCATAATCTCTACTATTAGCCGACAATTTTACGCAACATGGAATGTCAGGGCGATAAGACATATAATGTGATATATGTATTTGAAGTACCATTTAATGGCTCTGCGGTCAAAAAATGACGAAGCGTACTACATCATATGCATATAAAGAATCGACGAGAAGAGATTGAGAGATCACAGGCCGAATGCAAGAGTATAGGAGTCGGAGAATGGGAAGCATATCTGATTATACACCCGCCGTAGGACGTTGCGAGTGGGCTTGAACGTGCCGTTGGACGAACACAAGGACGCGCGCAGAAAGCTGACGGCGTCGAGGGACAAGAGCGTCGGCGTGTCGCCGCCCGCGTAGCTCGCCACCTCAGCCATCAGCGACTCGAAATGGTCGACTGAGCGGCCGCTCTGACTTTGTGTTCCCTGCAAGTAGTCGTTTATGCTCAGTTTACGAAAAAGTCAGCAGTAAAACAGAAAGATGTCGTCAAACTCGGTTATAGATACTAAAACTGACCTTCTGCGCTTCGTTTTTCTTCAGCGCTTTGCACAGCGCCACCAAGTTGCCATTAGTCGCGAACCAGGACAAGTCGCGGTCGTCGTCGTTTTCTTCCAACAGCCAGGCCAGGCCTTCTGAACAAAAAAGTACATAGGATTGATGAAATTAATGTAACGGAAATAAATGACACAATAGCTCAGTAAAAAGTTGAAAAAATAAACAATTAATGAACGGAAGAATAACTGAAGTCGATAGTGGCATTGAAAAATAAGGGCAAGAGAGCAGAAAAGAGATGCTGACCATATCCGACGAATGAACGCGGCGACTTGAGGTCTTGCTTAGCCGACAGATTTTTCCCTTTCAGCTCGAGCGAGCTAAGCCGTCGTATGAGCGGCGTATAGGGCTCAGGGATGACTAGATCGCGTTTCGAGCCCTCGTCAGCGCCGTCTTTCGCGCCGGTCAACTCCACCACGCGCACATCTTCATTTGATGAAGTAGAGGCTCTGCTCATCAAATCGATCGTACCGGTCGTACTCTTACATTGACCGAGTGGGACGCTCGAATTCCTCAAAATATATAATATCATTAACGGAGAGTAAAGAAAATTGTGGAGTGCAATTATATTTCAGAACAGCTGAACGAGACAGTACCTTGATGAGCCACTGCTACTGACCAAATCGATCGTGCTGCCTCTGCTTCGGCTCGGCTTCGCGCTGGAACCACTGAAATAACCACCATATCGCATTCGAGCATATCTATCATAAAGGACGTCAGCAAGCGCGCACGAGTCGACCTGCTGCTGCTGCTACAAGTGTGACATACCTGGAGCTTGCGAGATCAATCATATCGTTGTAATTGTAGTGAGTGGACGACTTCTCAGGGCTACTGAAAACATTTTCAGTTCTAGAGCCGGTCACGAAGCAGGAGACTCCTTCGATGAAAATGCCGCGGTTCACGGCGTGACTGGGCGGAGTGCGCTCGCCACAGACGCGCGCGCACGCCTGGTAGTCGCCGACGGACTCGACCACCGACGCTATCGTGCCGCCCACCATGCCCAGGAACACTCCAAAGTTGAAGATCGGAACTCCCCACTGACCTAAAACAAGGTAATTAGCCGGCTGGAGGAAAGAATATATGAACTTTTGGCTTACCCGGGTATGGAATTCTCAACCATGGTGCATTGGCGATCTCGCTGCTCTTTGTATCCGTTCGGGCGTGTATGTCATCGTCGTTAAAAAATGTTACCGTCAGCAGAACGGCAAGCAGCCACACCAAACCAATCGACATTAAAAATGGAAAAAGTCCGAAAAGAGGCGCCCGAGTTATCACTATTTTCTTCTTTTTCATGTCATAGTAAGGAAACGGCACTTGAACGCGAGGTAAGTAGAGAAGAAATAGAGCGAGTGAGAAGAGAGCGCTGAAGAAATGAATTTCAGTGCGAGCGAATAACTACGAGAACGTACGCGAGCGAAATCCAGTGCATTTCCATTTGTCGAAGAACTTCCTTTGCGACGGAAATTTCAATCAGCAACATCAAAGGAGCTATGGTCAGCGGTCCGACGTAGCGAACCAGCACGCCCACCAAACCGGTCAAACCGAGCAACATTTGTATCAATGAAGCGCCGATAAGTCCGCCTTGTACCTAAGCGGAAGCATATCTTATTAGCCGCTGAGATGGACGCGGTAGTGAGCACACAATCTGCATGCGCGTTCGCCAAGGCTCCTGGCCTTCTTCGATTGTCGCATTGAATGTTGTTGCACTTATTGCAGGA
Organism: Plectus sambesii; assembly: GCA_002796945.1. Classification (NCBI taxonomy): domain Eukaryota; kingdom Metazoa; phylum Nematoda; class Chromadorea; order Plectida; family Plectidae; genus Plectus; species Plectus sambesii. The sequence continues at coordinate 23,956 of NIUQ01000804.1, forward strand.
CATCGCATTTCTTCCAGTTTCATCATTGCTATTACCGGTGGAATAAAGGCGAAGCTCGGACCTTGAAGAAGTGGCAGTCTGGATATAAAAATACATGTTTGCCAGCCGATCATTTAAATATCTCAAATAAATGGTGCACCTGCATCCCAAAGCCGTCTGCATAATCGTCGCGACACCTGTCATTGTTAGTGTCGTTCCAATAAACTTGAGCTTGGCTGATTCGTCTGCTTCGGCGCAAATCAAGTCTGCCACCATTATCGGCAGCACTATTGCTCCACCAACAGCCACCATCAATTGCTGAAACGCCTCTCCGTACTTCACGAGGTCTTTGCTTGAATGGTATGATACGATTGGCTCGAATGGAAACACATGGCAAGACAGCTTTTGATATGCTGTTTCGTTGGCAGAGATCTTACATTGTTTCATGGTAAAACCAGAAATGCTGCGTTAAATGTGAAAATAGCATTGTTGAAGGTGAATACTCATCACTCTTTGATTGTAGAAATATGTAACGTCGATTACCGGAGGGGATTGTGCCTACATTCTCTTCGCTTTTCTGGCTATACGTTATTGTTGCATTAGTTTGTTTCAGTTAAGCATGTAAGATCCCTCTCTCTCTCTCTCTCTCTCTGGCTGCCTTCACTGATTGAGCAAATTACTCTTACAATTGTCAAATATCGAGTAAGACAAATTGGCATCATGAACATTGGCATAATTGGTATCAATGTGATAAGTTGAACACACATGTTAATTTATCTGTCGTAACGCCGAAGACATCTCGAGTAGCAGTTGCTCGCTCGCGATCTATCTAGCGGTTAAAAAAGGAACGATGACATGGCTTTGGAACCCAACAATAACATTTTCTGGTCATTGGGCACTTGTCGCGCCTTTATAAGCGCACCGGACGGTTGCGATTTTATTACAGACAGATATATTTACGATGAATGAGAGAATAAGTTTGCATGATGCAAGAACATCGCTCTCTAGCCTTGTTTGTCGATCAGGCCAGTTTTGTAGAGACATTCGGGTTGGCCGAGCAGCAGTCGATCGATCAGTTCCTTGCCTTGGACGAAGCAGTGGTCCTGGTTGGAGGCCTCATACTTCCATCCGCCAAAGCGGCCGCGACTGTAGATTTGGTTCTTCTCGAGCACAGTGTGGGCCTTGACGAGCTCGGCGTCTCTGTTGATCGTGGGAATGGGATAGCCGTATGGCAGCGTCGTCGAGTACACGCTCACGATTTGCTCCTTCGTGATGATCGACTTTGTGATCAGCCCCTGGATACTCTGCTCAGTGATCTCCTCTTGCGTCACCGGATCATCCACCTTCCGCGCCGACTCGCACATCACTGACCAGTATTGGTTTGAGTCCGGCGTCACCTCGCCGTACGTCGAGAAGAAAGTGACGCGATAGAACGGAACCGCCGAGTCGGGGAAGTACAGCCACGTGAACGAGTCCGTCCATTCCGGCTTCGGCAGCTTCAGACCGATACCGACGACGAACACCTTGTTGTAGGTCATGTCCAAATCGGGACACAAGCCCGTGTACTTGCCGAGCAGGTTGATCGGCGTCGTATTGATCAATACGTCGTAGTCGGTCTCGCACTCCTTGGGCTCTTCCGCATTCGTCTTGTCCATGTATACGACCTTTTTGTCCTGCGGATTGATCTTGACCACAGACGAATTGAAGGAGTACCAGTCGCTGGGCGTCTTGCTCGCCATCGATTTCCACACCGCGCCTGTGCCGCCGTACTTGGGAAAGGTGAAGACGGCATTCGGGCCCCAGCCGAAGTCGACGTGCTTCAGCTGCTCCTGGTCCATTTCGCAGAGTTCTTCCAACTTCTGCTGGTCCAGTTTGGCGACGCGCGAGCCTACCCAGCCAGGATTCATCTCGGCCGGCTCCACCGTCCACACCTTCCTCGTGTACGGCTTAAAGAAGCTCTCGAGAATCGTCGGTCCAAAGTTGTTCTGAACCCATTCTTCGAAATTTCGCGGAATATCCGTCGGCGGATTTTCGTGTCGTTCCTTGAGGTCAATGAGACAATCCTTCTTGACCTGTGGAGGAAAGAGTGGGACCGCATACTGCGCGGGGTAGGGAACCAAGTGAATACCCTCTTCGTTGAAGAGATAGTTCATGTCAACCTGAAACATTCCTTCCTCAATACACTTATTCACATTGTCATTTCGCTTACTTGGCAATTGCGCTTCAATTCGTTCCATTCTTCAATGGCCATCTTGACGGCGTTTTGGTAGTAGGGGAAGTTGTGATGGAAGGTGATGTGACCTCCCATATCCCAGAGGAAGCCCTTGTCGTCGACGACGGTTCGCGAGAGACCGCCGGCAAACGGCTCCTGCTCGAGCACCTTGACCATGATCTCTTCCTTTTTGTCGGCCAGCTCGCCGTTGAGCAGTTCATTGATGCGAAAGGCGGCTCCAAGGCCGCAGGGACCGGCGCCGATAATGACAATCTTCATGGTTGAAAGATGGCTTTCTAATATTATAGTACGAGACAGCCGTATAGAAGATGGCGAACCGTTAAGTGTGGAGGGAATGTCAAGTTGTTCCGCTGTACTGCGGCCGCCCGACGCACAATAAGGTCACGGCGAAATGAGGGTCGCGATCTGTTCTAGATCGTAGACCACCGAAGATACATCGACGCAGCCCAGTTTGCCCATCAAGATCGGCGCAGGCGACTCGGCGTGCGTCTAGAGCCCGCTGAGTAGCGATGACACGTCGCGCTCACTAGTCGATCGTTTAGACTGCGATTCGTCGAACAATTCCTATTCTCAGGACTCGCGCAGCAAAATACCTCAATGATGAAGTTGAATCCCCGTTTATGCCATGTGCATATTTTCACATATATTGATCTACTTCTACTTATAAAAAAAGCTATAAACATTAGTGCAACAATGTGCCACTATGTAAAGAGTGAAGAAAATTGCATTGGTGGAAGTAGCGGGATGCACTATGCAAAAGTCAACTTTGCAAGTGCGTTTGTGTGCACCCGCGAAAACATCATGTAACAGTAGTAACTTCAATAATCGATAACAGCTGATATATAATGAACTTGTTGTGAATAAGGTGCCGATGACAGCCAGGTCGTAAGCGAACAAAGCAGCGACTGCCAGCGTCATTTTCGAGCGTTGCGCTCGCGCCGTCTGCGGCTGAGCGGTGTACCCGCTTTTCTAACAAAGCGTGCTAACATCCCGCTAGTGGGGGCGGATGAGTAAAAAGAAGGACGCGATCGTTGGCGGACGTCCTAGACAGCGTGCACGTGAAACGAATCAATCGTTGTTGTGATGATAAGACGGATGGACGACCTAGGCAATAGCCGAGTGCCGTCCGCGTCTGGTCCGACCGGCCCGATCGCTATCGATGGCGGCCACTACCGTCCGGTCCGTCGGTCCCAACCGCCAGGTTCGGCCAGTATGTGCGTCCGTCGGTTGCCTCTGAAATTGTGCTCATTTTCGCACGTTAGAGCGGTTTTTGTGAATGGGCGGCCCCGTTGGACGCCACTCTGTGATTCACTCCGATTCGAGCGGCGCGTCTTTCACCGCAGCGGTGACTCGCTCGCTGACCGCCTTGACGCCTATGTCAACTATTTCCTCTTCCCACCACGGTCGACTGGTTGTAACACTTCCTCGATTATTCTGCTTCACATTTCTTCTATGGTCGCTCTGACATACTCTCCCATTTTTTACGTGCCCATAATGACGCGCTCCAATTGTTCAACGATCAAAAAATTACTGTTCATTTTCATATGCGTCACAGCGATTACAAGCAGTGGTTGAATATTATATTACTGAATTATAATTACCGAAATGGTTGTTGAATAAGTCGTTTATTCGCCAGTTGCAGCGAGCAACTGTGGGCGCACAGCTGGCGAAGAACGACTGCTTAATCGTTAAAGTGCGCGGAAAGAGAGTCGGATAGTATAACGTGCGCCGCGGTTCTGCGTCTACAAGTTCGAGAAAGTAAGAAAAACAGTAGACAAACAAGATAAATCGGCGGTATGCATTAGCGCTGAAACCAAAATCATTTCGGCATGGCCTCTTCCATTGTGTTCCTATGTTTGATGTGTCAATATGTGAGCGATCCAGTTCGCAGTCGACGGCGCCTCACCGGTGGGAGCTCTTGTGTGTGGCCAATTCCGAAAAGTTACACCCCCTCGCGTGCTTCATTTTATGTGTTCGACATCTGTTAAGCACCTATATATGCGCGGGCACGCGCACCTAGCAATAGCTTTCACCATAATCGCTGTTTATTCATAGATATGCTGCAATAGTTTCGCGTAGGTAGGCGGTGAATCACTCATGGCTGTTTTTACCTTTGGTTTAGTCATATTAGCCGTATCATCATACCCGGCACGTGTTGTCATATATATAAATGTAATGGAACGTGCGTCTTTCAGGCTTTGCAAACAGTAAAGCGGATCAGCGGGCCGAACCAGCTTTTATTGGGTGGAGTGGCGATAGATACCGTAGTGGAGGATGTACACGTTGGAGCGGCGGAAATCCAAGACGAACCCGAGTACGAAATTGTTATGGGCTACGGTAGAGGGCGCTGCGCGGGCGGGAGGGCGTAGTATGCAATGACTGACGGCGCGAGCGAGATCGGACTGCCGACAAGTTTTCGGCGCGGTTCAGATGAGTCAGAAGTGCTCACTTGGACGCCGTTTCAGCCGGGTGCAGTTTCCGTCGTCGACAACGACCGAAAATGCTGCCCAAGGTAGCGCCGCCGCCGTCCTTGCCCGCCATGCCGCCCGACGACGACGTGCTGCGTCAATTCGAAGTCGTCCTAGTAAGTCTCTTTTCGCGCTCCGTCCGTGTTCGCTGTTTGTTTAACCTTGACACTCCTTGTTTGCCCGGCGTTCTTCGCCATCGCATAATCGTCGCGTGTGGTAGTAGACGGAGTCGAGTGTTCAAGGGGGGGGAGTATGTCGGTACACGCATTATTGAACTAGGCTTTTGTATCATACACCATTTGATCACACTTTTCTCTAATCACCGCCCGGACGCATCTTTACAATCGACGTGTGCGTATGTGTGAGTGCGCGTGTGTTTGGAAAACGAGCGTGAGCGCCGGCTAGCGCGCATGTTAGCGCTTGAAGAAAGGCCACGAAGCCGCAGACAGTCATCAGACTTTGACTGATCAATAACAGCGTCCAGCGTTGGGGTTGTGTGGGTGGGGGGTGGCGTCGTCGTCGTCGTCGTCGAATGCTGGCTCTCGAGTGTATACGGGCCGGTTACGCAATGAGCGCATCGCGTCTGCGGGGCTTACTCATCGAGTTGATGGAGCGGTGGAACGCGGATCAACGGGATGGGAAGGGGGGTCAGGGGCTATCGGCTTACGCGAGGCGCTATGGCTGACCACCATTGGCGCGACTGACCGCCACCCTCTTGACACGCGACTAGCACAATGTAAACAGCGTCGGTGAAAGGCGAACGCAACGGAGCGGTGGGGTTGATCGGCGTGAAATACGAGCCGCCATATGTCATGTATTCATTGGGCGCGTTTGATTGGATTGACCCGGGGTCGGCGACCAGCGGATCTATCTGGCCGCCGTCGGTCTCATTCGCAATCGTATCGCGCCCAAGGGTTTATGTGCCTTGCGACGTCGCGACCCGGGGCTATCGGATTCCTCCCTCTCGAAATGTCAATGTGTCTGGTGGGGCCTGTGATCTCACCTTGCTATGTCGATGGCCACCAGTACTCGGGGTCGTGGTTTCACATAACGCACTTGGCACAAACAGCAATGACACACCGCAGTTATGAGTCAATCGCATTGTAACCATCCTAACCGCACCCGGCTGTATTATAACTCACAATGGCCATTTGCAGAAGAAGATGGACCTGCCGCCAGACAAAGCGCGTGTATTACGAAACTACGACTTGCCGAAGAAATGGGAACTGGTTTGCGATCAGGTGAGTCGCCGGCCGATCGCCTATCTCTGCTCATCGCTCTGTGGTTTCAGATGAAAATGACCGAAGTGGCCGAGCCGTCCGTATATTTAGAGAAGCTGCAGACTTATTTGGATAAGAAAGCGTTAAAAAAGGTACGAACACGATGACACAATTTTGAGTGATATCCCTTCGCAACGACGACGATCGAATGGCATGTATACTAGAGCAATTGAGGCGATGGTCGTCGTCGTCGTCGAGTTGACGGCGGGGTTTTTGATGGCGACAGAAGGTTGGATGGCCACCGTGGTGGCTTTGTGCGCGGCCTTTTTTCCGGGGCCCCTCACGACTGCCTCAAAAGGTCCCCGCGCATCGATCGGATGGACGAGCGAATGCATAATGCGGGGCAATTGTCGCACCGTGCCGTGCCGCTCGTGCTGGCGGAGCCGTTGCCTGCGCAATCGTTCGCACTACCACTAATGGCCGCAACCAATGACCGCCGGTCAGCAGCGCGATCAATTCTCTAGCGAGCGCCCCACTCGAATGCATTCGCGAATAAGGGACAGGTGCCCAATGACACACAGGGATTTTTAATGCGGGATCGCTCGGCGACTATTGCTGTACGATTTGTGCGGCGAGGTTGCGAATCGAATACAACCAGAGGTCTCACGCACCGCAGGAAGAGGGATAATGTTATACCCGTTCGTTCCCACACATCGCAATAAAATTCATTGCACAGCAGTAGAATTGATCAGCCGGCACCAAACTGCGCAATGATTCGTGCGAGAATTTTTCGTTGAATAGCGAAACTGATTACATCTTTCAGAAGAAAAAGTTGCTCGGCGATGAGACGTCCACAGAAGTGTTAAAACACTTGNTTGCGTGCGAGAATTTTTCGTTGAATAGCGAAACTGATTACATCTTTCAGAAGAAAAAGTTGCTCGGCGATGAGACGTCCACAGAAGTGTTAAAACACTTGGAGATTTCGCTGCGCACTAACAGCATTGAGTAGGCATTTCTTTTTAGCTGTAGTGGATTTTGTGTAAATGCTTTGTTTTCAGTTGGGTTCGATCGTTTTTGGACGACTCGAACAATGGCTTGCGGATTTTAATTGATTACCTCAGCCAGATTCAAGAATCCGGTGGATTACCGTACGTTAATGCTGTTCGGTACTTGAGCGCAATCGGTGTGTTTTAAAGCGATGCGCCCCATTTGCAAAGTCCGGCGACGTCTCAGAACGGCGATGGCAACGGTTCGATCGACCTCGGCTATAGTCATACATTGAAGAAGCAGCTGACTTTGAACAAAAACAAATCGCTGACCAAGAATATTGGCGTTCCCGAGGAGGATATTCACGTCTGCGTATCATGTCTTCGAGCCATCATGAACAACAAGGTCACATTGATGAAAGAGTCGATTTTCGTGCTAAGAGTCAATTCAATTTCAGTACGGGTTCAACATGGTATTTGGCGACTCGCAGGCGATTTATTGTATTGCAAGAAGTATATTGCATCACAGTCTAAGGTACTTCAGCTCTGCAAACATTTCGCCTTGTTCGCTCTTGTTCAAATAAACGAGAACGCTTGGCGATTTATTTACAGTCACTTCACGTAGATTCATTCAATCGCGTAATGTTCGGTTTCAGAACAAAAGCGTTGGTATTGGAATTGTTGGCTGCGATATGTTTGGTCAAAGGCGGTCACGAACTAATCACCGATGCATTTGATCAGTTCAAGACGGTTTGTTCGAGCGCAGACGCAGTTTGAGCGGGTGATGACGTTGGCAGTGATGTTTTAGGAGTACAGAGAGAAGTACCGCTTCCAAACGCTGTTCTATTACTTCCGAGAGCCCGTGGAGTTCCACGTGGACTATATGGTGGCGTGCATGCAGTTCATCAATATAGTGGTCCACTCGGTGGAGGACATGAACTACCGCATCTTTTTGCAGTACGAGTTCTCGCAGCTCGGGCTGGACGATTACTTGGAGGTATGTGATTGATTGGGAATGTGGGGGATGGCGATTTCGGCTGTATGTGCGTTGCTCGGCTAAACGGCGATTTTTTTGCAGCAGCTGAAGAAGAATGAGAGCGATCAGCTGCATGTTCAGATCAGCGCCTACTTGGATAATACTTTCGACGTTGGCGCCTTGTTGGAAGATTCTGAACAAAAGAATTATTTGCAACAGCAGACCGAACAGCTCACCAATCAGCTCTCATCTGTAAGCGATCGAACTTTGTTCAGAAATTTGTCGCTTTTATTACCCATAAGTGAAAGTATTAATACAATCTTGGTAGTTTTATGGCAAGTTCCGCCTATACTCTTGATAATTTCGAATTATGCTCGATACTTCTCGAATCATGTTATGAACGTTATCCGATCCCTATCTTTGAAGGGAATGTATTTTAACATTGTTAGTTGCGTCTAACAAATTGGCTGCAAATCAAATAAATTTATATTATAATTAGTCAACCGCAAAGCAGCTTGTTGTCCGTAATTAAAAATAATGTAAAGCACGTTCTCCATAAGTCGATGTGTGTGATCAAATTTGCTCTCTGAATTGTTGATGGGCTGCTGTTTTAGGCCAATGAGCGTCTGCAAGAGGTGGAAGCCGACTATATCAACAGGATTGCCGGGCTGGACAGTCGAATGCGCGAGTTGGTGAACGAAAGGGAGCGATTGTTAGATCTGCACCAGAAGACGGATAGCGAGGTCAACACTCTCCGCAAAACGCTCACGCAAAAGGACCTACTGATGCGGCAGGAACATTCTCGCCTTGAATCGCGCATTGCCGAGCTGGAATCGGTCCAAAAGTCCATGGCAGGTAAAGAAGAAGCGCTGTTCATAGTCTTTTTGTACCGTGCATTCGTAACTTGACCTCTTGTTTCCTACTAACGCTGTGGAGATTTTTGCTTATGCAAATATTTGCACTCACCACTTCGGATAGGACAGTGCAACCACAAGTGTTGTTTTTACAGACGGCTTGCAAGTGACACAATCTCCGAATGTGAGAAGTTCTTCTCCGGCATCTCGTTCAACACTGACGCCGCCACCGCCCGCCCCGGGACCATCTAAGAAGGAAGCGGGTCCACCACCGCCGCCGCCGCCACCTCCGCCGCCACCATTGCCTCCGGTCAGCGGCGGTCCTCCCCTGCCGCCTCCACCCCCGCCACTAGGCGGCCCAGCGGCCAACGATGTCATGACCATCAAGCGAGTCGTTCAGACGAGGTAGAACGATGATTTTCCCAATCGAACAACGTTCGCTAAGGACGACTGTTATAGGAATAAACTGCCTCAGCTAAATTGGACGGCGCTCAAACCGAACCAAGTCAAGGGCACTGTCTTCCAGGACCTCGACGATGAGAAGCTATTAGACGTGAGCTTTCTTCCTTCATTTGTTCCTTTTTGTCAGCTTCATAAGGCATATTTAGAAAGTGGACTTCGGACGGTTGGAGGAGCTGTTCAAGATCGGTCAAAGTCAAAAGCAGATCACGTCGCCGTCGTCCAATCAGATGTCACCGAGTGGCGGAAGCAACAGCGGGCCAAAGAAAAACACGCTGCTCGATCAAAAACGATTGCAGAATATTGGTTCGTGCATCAAGGTTACCCCATGGCTTTCATACATTATCGTTTGCAGCGATTACAAAGAGAAAGTTGGCCATGGAACCGAACGAGATAATGTACGCCGTGCATAGGTAGGCGAGACGCTATTTCGTTTTGGGCGAATATCTCGCATGACGAATTTTTCCAGGCTCGATTTGAAATCGCTGCAACCGGAATCTGTCGATATTTTGCTGCGAATCGCTCCGACTGCCGAAGAACTGCAGACGTTCAAGGATTACGAAGCGAAGCAGTCGCCTTTGTCGGCGCTGACCGACGAAGATCAGTTCCTCGCTCAGGTAGGTCAATGCCGATTGATTTATTTTAAGCGTGGAAAAATGTGGGCCAAAGGAACATATTCATTATTGGTCGCTTTCAGTTGTCAAAGATTGAGCGATTGGAACACAAGCTACGCATCATGCAGTTTATGGGCAGTTTCACGGAGAGCGCCGACTTGATCGATCCCGTATGCGCCGTCCTTCCATTTTTGCCGTTGAACATCTCACCTGTCGCGTTTTGTTCGTTTAGCAATTCACTAATCTGACGGCGGCATCGAAATGCGTTCGCGACGCCAAAGTCTTCCCCAAGTTGCTCGAGATTGTGCTGCTCTTCGGCAATTACATGAACAGCGCACGACGAGGCGGCGTATACGGCTTTAAACTGGCCAGTCTTGACTCGGTACGCTTGAATGGTTGCAGAGTGTGTTGGGCGGAGGAGGCGATGAGCGGATTTTGTTCTCTACGAAAGTGGTTGCATAAAAGCAGCCTTTATAAAAGGAGGGAATGTATTACTACGACAGCGTTTGTCATAGACGGAGTTAATATATGGATTTGCCCATTGTTACATTCTCGCTGCGTACTGCTCAAATTTTCCTTTTTCGCGTGATTGTTCACTGATCGCTTTGTGGTGGTTGGTGTTCTTCCAGTGATAACTATGACTTCGTAATTGTCAATTTGCAGCTAATGTACGTGAAAAGTCCCACCGATCGATCGATGTCGGTGCTGCACGTGATCGCGCAGACGGTGAAGGACTCATTCCCTCAGCTGCTCACATTTGCTCAAGACTTCAAATTTGTCGACAAAGCCAGCAAAAGTAAGCGGGGTTTATCTCCACCAAGTGCCTTGTATTTATCGCCGCCACCGTTTCCTTTCAGTGAACTTGGAGAGTGTTCTCTCCGATATGAAAGAATTGGAGTGCGGCTACGAGTTGGCCAAGAAAGAGCGCGAACTCAAAGGAGCCGACTCTCCCCCCGCCCTCGTCGACTTCCTGAACAAGTTCGACGGACGCATGCGCGATCTGCAGCAAAACTGCAAACTCGCCAACGTATGCGATCATTTAAACTTGGCCTGCGTGCGCATTTTAACGCTTGCGTCGCGATTCAGGACGCCTTCGCTTCGTGCGTCGAGTTCTACGGCGAGACGGCGCGCAGTCAGCAGCCGAACACATTCTTCTCGCTGCTCATCAACTTCGCCAATAACTTTAGCCAGTGTCTGACCGACAACGCCGATCGCGCCATGGCCGAACAGGTATGCAATATTGTTTCTTTGTTCGAGATTCATTCTCATTGTCTGATTGATCACTGCGGTCTAGCTAAAGAAAGAGCCCTCTTCCCAGGTATGATCCGCTTGTTCGTCTTCGGTGTTGGCCGTAGTTATCCATTCGGTTTTTTTGTTCATTTTCTTTGCTGATGAGCATCTTAAAACTGACAAAGCCGATTCGAAGCTCCCACAGACTGCCTAGTCGTATTGCGAATGAAATTGTTGGAGTACGATCGTAGTTTCTGGAGGTAATGGAGGTTGGGACGGTTTCGGTATGGCTTCAAGATGCTCTGTCTATGACAATGTGTTAGACTAGGCTGTTTATTGCATCTATTGAATTGATTGCGTTGCAGCGCGCGGCTGCTGAGCATGACCGCAAAGAACGACTGGCGGCGCAGAAACGCGACAAAGAGGCGGTGCTCGGCGAGTTGTCCGAGCGCATTGCCAACGGCGACCGGCAAAAGCAACGCGACAAGATGATCAAGCTGGAAAGCAGTCAAATGATGGACGGCGACTTTGATAAGCTCGTCAACGGTAAAGACAGACCTTTTTTTGCTCGCGCGATCGGTTAGCCTAGGAACATTCTGTGAGAGTTCCAGAAGTATGACTGCAGCTTGGCATTTGCACTGTCGAGAGCGCAGCGTTAACATTAGCTTGATAAACCTGAGATGTTTTTCAAATATGCTTGACTGCCAGCAATACCCGAAAGTTACGATATTATAGTTTAATACAAAATAATATTTCAGCGATGAAAGAAGGAGAGTACGATTCGTACCAGGCGAAGCCATTGGCGGCGAAAAGGAGATCGGCGACTCGAAACGGGCCGCCGACGGCGCCGAAGACGAAGCACCTGAACGACTTGTCGGACAGAACGCGGTCCATCCGCACCGACGTATAGTACGGTATACTGATGATTAAAGTACCGACGTCCCTTTCTGTTTTTAAATCGTGGCATTTGATTTAATGTGATATTTGCTGTACAACGCTGTTCTTGCTCGGTGCGCGATTTTCCTTATTCCTCTCTATCGAGTCGAAACTACGCATGTTGGCGCTGTTGTCCTTTTTGCTGCAGAACTTGCAATTTTACCTATTCGCATATTTTCTCATAATAGTGGTCGTTGAACGCTCCGTTGTAAATGCATAACTCAGCGAATCGCCAATGGGGCGCTATTGTGAGCAATGCAACAATGCTGAGAACGCCGAGCCAACGACAATGACTATTTGTTCGCTTCAAATGAAATGATACAATGTTGGTCATAATTCTCGTTTACAATGTTTGAAGAGTCATAACTTTTCGGTGCGATTTACTGTCGTGTTCCATAGTGTGTTGCTTTAGTCGCGTCCGTGACTGAGAATATTCTTTTTAAATGCGTTCTCGATCACTCGCAGCTTTTTAAATACACGAAATTTTACTTCACCTCTCTTCATCAGTACACATTCAAAACAGGCCGCTAACTGCTAGCCATGACAAATAACAACAACAACGATGGACAAAATAAGCATGAGATCGATCTACATGCACCTTTCGGGTTGATTTATGGCGAAAACTGCACGCGATCTATCAAAAATTTGATCAGTTGACGAGGGCACGCTTCCATCGCATCTGCAACATTCGACCATGTCAGAGAGGCTACGTGTCAATACAAAAGCAATATGTGCACTAAATAGCGCAATATCGACAATTTCATTCGTTTTTAATCGTCGAAAATGTTCTCATTTGATTCACGAAACGGGAAAAGGGACGAGGCAGCGTGGGATTCGAATTTACACCCCTTCACATACGCCGCGACTATCATACCATCTGAGCAAACAGTTTCGGTAAATATTTCCTCTGATGCGGTTGATCAGCTGCATATTCTAAGCATTAATCAACAATTCTATTGCCATTTTCGATATTTATACAACGAACCAAAAGTACATTAAGGATTTTAGAAATTCACCCTATCGATTGAACATATTAAAAATATGCTTTTACTACGGAATCCCTTAAATGCATATACGGGAAAGCAGCAATGTGCAAGAAGACATCGAAATTGATTGAGATAAATTTACTGGTCTGCGAAAATTGACCAAGTATGTAAATATTCGAGAGATGCTCGATTGTCAAATGATCTATGCATTGCAAACTCTATCCACTGTAGAACTCTACACTGTACAAGACATAAATGGAACTAACCGTCGAGCGAAATAGCCCTGCTAGTTCCGTCCCGATACTCGATGGCTACGACGCATATTGGCTTTTGAGCGACGCCATTGGAGCGCGGCGGCCTTCGCTTCGTCAGTCCGATCACCTTGCTCACTTCTAAACAATTAATAGTTGTTGTTGAGACGACAGAAATCAATAACGCTAGTCGCACCAGATGCATCGATGTTTGACGAATTCTGACTCGCACCATTGGTCTGAAAAGCAGCGTTAATTAGGGATCGAAAAGGTGGAACATATAAACAGCACCACAGGAGGGGTGGCACAGCTGCCGCTTTGCTCGTCCTGATCGACTCCAGCTGCGGCTGAAGGCGTTCTACTGGGTCGCCTTCCAGTTGTACCCGCAGTTGTTTCCATGAACACAGAATAAGGCCGGAATGTATCGTTAATATCATGAGGCTGGTTCTGAAAGTGTTCGGTGATTTCAAATGCGCATTCAAAGAAATAACTTGAGCGCAGATGAAAAGCTGTTGTCTCAGTGATGTGATAATGTGGTTGTATAAATATAGCAGCGATGAGCGCGTAGGTATCCCCTAACAGATCCTTACGTCTTTTACGCTGGGATTAAGCTGTCAGAAAAAATGGCCGCTCTGCGATGTACCCCACCACAGACTCCGAAAGTAAGAGCAAAGTCTCTCTGGGGAAAGTAAGCACCCCCAGATCTTCTCCACGTCAGTCTATTCAGTTGCATCTGAAGGTGACTTACGTGCACAGCGTCGGGCGGCGACTCACTCGAACGACGCAACGCCGTCCTTGAATTGCTCTTCCGCTTCGTCTTTTCGCCCTTTTCATGCGACGCTGACCGCGCCATGTTCTGCATCAGGCCATTTGCAGCAAGAGATGTCTCATTCCCTTCTTCTCTCTGCTTCTTCTCGTCGATCATTTCGGCGCTTTCGCGGGGCGACGACTGATTCTGCAATTCCTTCGTCGCCGTTGGCCCGTCATCGCCGCTGTGTGCATCCGGAGATGGCGAGGGAGAAGGAGACTCGCTCGAATCGCGCAGCCAATCGAGAACGCCACTCTATAAAGCAAATCTTTCAGTAGAATAGCTAAAATAATTCTGCAACGACAAAGAGGTCGCTAGAAAATTTAGCATGTTCACAATTTGCTAGAAACGCGAACGCAAAATTGTAATGCCTCATAATCCTACTTCGCAAGAATCATGAAAGCGCATCGAGGCGCGCTAATTATCACCTTTGAAGGCGAAGGGAAAGATTGAACACGAGTGCGGCTGAAGGTGTCCGACGACGACTGCTCGACGCGCTTCTTCTTCGAGACGGGCTTGACTTCGAAGTCGGTGTCGTTATTGTCGTCATCTTCGTTGCCGGATGACGAATCGTCATCAGCGAGACGCGCCCTCTTGGCGGCGGAGTCACGAGCGCGTTTTTTCCCTGAGATTTTGATGTCGTCGCCGTCGCTATCAGGCGTTGCCGTTCTGCGCGGCTTTCTTCCACTACCCGGCGGACGACCGCGCTTCTTCCTCGTCGACACTTCAGCACTTGTATTGCTTTTCTCCGCTTCGTTGTCGGTCAATTCTTGTCGACTTTTCTTTACAGTGCCGCTTGAAGCCGTTCCTCGACCAAGCTAAAATTGTCACAAACTCTTAGTAACGTCCGCTAGCACACATTTAGCAAACCACTAACGCTATTCGGTACGCTGCTCGATTTGACGTTCGCTACGCGGTTGAATTCGTCGAGAAGAGCTTGGCAGTTCAAATTGTTTTCCGGCTCCCAGGTGCAGTCGTCCTCCGGCCAGCCTTTCCACTTCACCTTAAATATATTTTCGCATGAATAACACCCAGTATTGTACATGCATTTAAGTAAAGAACGATGCGATATTTTGCAACCTCATTCCTTGCAAATTCCCTTTTTCTTTAATTTTTGATATAAATGCGAATGAGTGAGCGGTCAAGTACATGTGTAGTCGACAGTGAATCAATTGATCGACAATGGCAGTGCCCCATTCGAACAAGCAATGTGCACTCTCAGCGTTCGCCGAGACCATTCCTTTAGTCTGAACGTCTAGTGTACAGATTGCAAGTATGGTCAGTGTCGAGGACCAGGTCGTCGGCCGGTCGTTCGGTCAAAGCACAATGCCTCGGTGGCTCCCAACGCTTCGGTCTGCATCTCCCCCCAACCATGCGCACCGCTACCATTATTCTAGCCATTTTCATCATTATTAATAAGGATAGCGATTCATCTTATTAAGTGTTTTGCGACGAAATTTAGATATTGGGAATATGAAATATGTGCAAGCTATTGAATATTTAAAACGAAAAAAAGACAGACATTAAAGAACGTGCAAGTCTTTGCTCACTAGATATTCGGCGGTTCCTTTGCGCATTCGGCGCTTGCGAATCGCTTCAACTTCATACTGATCTTCGGAACTCGAGTTATTATCCGAAGCGTCGACTGTCCGCTGCAGAACCGTGTCGCTCGACGAATGGTAAGTGTCATCCGTCAGCGAGTCGTTGCCCTCAGCCATATCTCTCCGATCACTGCTTCTTTTAAAGACCGACCTCTGTCGAGTGCCAACCGCTATTTTACCTCCGCGATCACCGCTCTCCGCCCACACTACTTGAAACGATTGCTTCTACTTCATGGCACTGTTTCAAAAAGTTCCTTTCGTCTATGCGGCAACTACTGTACCGATCGTTACGAGACTTGCATTCTGGTTCGGATGCGATATTCGCAAAGTTGTTCAGATGAAAGAAAGCAAAGTCTGCACGATGCCAAATTTTCTCGTAAAGTTCAAGTCAAAAAGTATGCTTCCTAATCTTTACGTTTCATTAGATGCCCATGAGGAAATATGTGCGCGAGCGGTCCTGAAAGTTCAGTTATTCGCGGTTTGCCTGATTGTCATGGCTGGAATTTCGACGCCAAAGAGGACAGCGCAAACAATGATGACGGTCATTCGGAGGGCGGGGCATGGAGGGAG
>NIUQ01000805.1:0-40087 GCA_002796945.1 Plectus sambesii
CGAGAATCACAGCCCGCCCAACTGTCAATCATGTGTAAGTTGATGTGTTTATTATGCAAAAACTGCGATTGCGTCGTACGTTGAGATTAAGCGCGCATAGCAAGCTGTGGTCAATTTCATGAAATAAATATAATTACAACATGCAGATTGGGCAGAAGTCAGTATAGGGGCATGTTGGGCAAATTGACAAATTCCTATATTCAGAGTTTTAATGCAGTGTTTATGTTTACAATGGGCACAGAAAGGAAATAGCCGCTACTGTTTTATTTAGTTATCTTACATGCAAATTTCACTGTATGTTATTTGCGAATTTTTGAACTCGTTGACCTCTAGAGCATGTCTTCCCTCCTATGCAGTTAGCAGATTACCTCAATAGGCTATAAGTTCGCGTGTTGGACAAGACTATAAACTGCATTGTTACAACTGAAACTGGCAATGACAGATAGTGATAGTTTAAGTGCGCATTTAGATAATCGTGCCCCCTTTTGGACGTTTTAAGAGCCATTTCGCGAGCAGTTTTTCACGTATGGTAATTCTCCAAGGACGATTTGGCCTTGCGCACGAATCGTCGAGGCACTATAAAATGCAGTTGCAATCTTGAATCTCTGGCTGCGGTGCATGGGGGACGCGTCTCATTCTTTCCAGTGGTCATCTGTTTATGCACGCTTGAAGTTGTGGGGGGAAAGGTGCTTCGGTACGGCTGCAAACTGTCGCAGCGGAAAAGGCGCATACTTGAAGATATAGAAGCAGTCATGTGCTTTTCGGCGCCATGCGAGGGAAAGAAATCGTGGTCCTCATCGACCTATTAAATATTCGTGCTAAGAACTAAAAGCTCTTTTGTACGGTTGCAAACAGTCGTAGCAGAAAGCCACACAGTTGGAGTCATAGAAGCGGGGGGCATGTGCCTTTCCTCATCATGCAAAGGAGAGGATTCGCGGTTCTCATCTTCCTCTTCAATATGCACGCAAGCGCGGTCAGCCGTGCACATATGCCCATTTACCAGGCAGGGCAAAGGGGGAGAGAAGCGTGTGGCCCGACGTGATGATAGTGCTGGCGCCTCTACGGCGCTGGCGGCGGCCGGCGTGGACGGCGTTTTATTCATGAGAGTCGACGGCGGTCGGGGGTTTGGTCGGGGCGGCGTTTGATTTACGGGCTGCGTCCGATCGGCCGCATCTGTTTGTCATTGGCCGCCCGGCCGCACCGACTGGCATCCATCTCTCTTTGTGCGCGCGCCGACGACCGCGCCGAAGACCGCCCCGATGCGCCGCCCGCCGCTGCCCTGCCCGCGCACCGCCCCGCCGTCGTCTTGCCTCGAAGAACAGGAACGGAAAGGGACCGACACCAGGGATGAACATGAGAGGCTAAGAGGGTGCCTAGGCGTGAACATGCTTGTCTGGGAATATTGGCGCTTTAACGCTGAAATAGTTTCTGCAAGTACAGTCGCTTCGAACATTTTTTCCTCCGCTTCGGCGCTTTGAAGCTGCAATAGCACCTGAGAGCCCTGCTCTCGCGCCACCCTCGCCGCCGTCTTGTCTTTAAGAACAGGAACGGCAAAGGACCGACACCAGCGATGAACATGAAAGACTTGGGGTGCCTAGGCGTGAACATGCCTGCCGCTGAGGACGGTTGCAGAAGGATCGCTGCTTTCCTTCGAGTACAGTTGCTTCGAGGATTTCTTGCTGGGCTTCGGCTTTACAAGCCAAAATATTATCGCATTTTCCTGGAAAACCCCGAGCATGTCCTATTGGATCCGAAGCGATCGATCATTTTTTCATATTGATCGCAGACGGCTTAAAAGACTCGTTCTTTGGATTATCCTTTTTCTCCGACGTTTAAACGATGAGCGCTATCGCAGAGCGCTTCTGATATCTATCGGTGTTCGATCGAACATTTTCACAGGCTATTAAACATGTGGGACTCGTGCCAACTTTGTTCAGGCTAGTTAATGCTTTCCTTGTGAAGAAATCCAAAATTCGCATAGCGATTAGGATTCATAACCGTCCAAATAAAACTCTTTAGTGAGATGATCAAAATTATATTTGATATAGTATAACCTCGTATTTGAATGTAGCACCACCTTCCTCTTTGTTATTTGCCGCTGCATAGCGATATCATTAATGAGATGGAAGTAAAAATGTACAGTACACTCTAACAGGCTGACTAATTAGAGTCGACCGCACATTAACTATGTGTCTATGCGATCAGGTGAGGACGCACCTCAGCCAATGAAATATGCACGTGTTGTAGGCCTAACGGCCCAAGCCTGACCATATGTCGTCCCGCATTCTGTCAGAGTCTGTTTTTTTGTTTTTTCCTAACGCACATGCGTCTTTTTTCGCAATATATTGGAAATGGTGTTTAAGTGGCAGTACGCGGCTGCATTTTTAAAAATCCAAGTTCACTTCTTGACAAAATGCAATGAGAAAGCATACCGAACGATGGATATTACCTTTTGCACGAGACAGAGTGCTCTAAGAATACGCAGTGAGACAGACAATATAATGACTTTATGCAAATTTCAGGACGGCTGAATTAGTGTTCCGTATACGTTTTGCGCATCGTTATTATATGTGATAGCTTGCTGGTGGTCATGAAGCAGCTCTGCGGAAAGAATGTCTATAATTACATGTCAGTTAAAAGCAAATTATCTTTGAAATTAAGTAATGAGGCGTGAAAATTTAACGATATTTTGGTAAATCTGTTTTACTATTCGCATATAAGACAGCCGACATTTCCCTACCCGTTCTTCCCTGAAAGAGTGACCAAATGTTCCTCCTTATGTGCGACACAAACATCAGAGACACAGGCATTAAAGATTTGCATTTGCGTGTTGTTTTGGCTTGACCGAGCGAGGAAACCGATAAAAGCTTGAGAGCTTGTTTAGGTTTATTACGGCTAAGACAACAGTGTACTATAGATAGAGAGTTATATCGAGGAGTCGGTGCTCTGATAAGGTTGCGAGCGACCGCTGCGAAGGACATCTAGGTACGAATAGAGTACAATCACTAGGAAGCCCTAAATCAAAGTGAGCTGGATATCACAGTAGCGCACCCTGTGAGTGGATGGCGATTATGATACCATAGCGTTGGCTACGTTCCAACACCTGAATACAAGTAATTTAAAGCATCATTGAGAGTACAATTGCAGGGCTAAGTCAGAACGCATCGGTGGTGCTGGAGAGCCCCGCGTCGACGACGGAGGCAAACGCCGGCGGCTACGACGAGCTACGGCTGCGTTGCGCCGCCGACGGAAGCGACGATCTCGAATATTCCTGGTTTTACAACGGGCGCGTTGTCAAGCGTGCTGAACGCACTGAAATAAAGGCTGAATATCTTACCGTTCGCCGACCCACTGCGGGTGACAATGGTATCTACAGCTGCAAGGTGAGATAATTTTGGGATTCTTGGGGAATGGGTGGATGGACGCGGTCTTGCATTTGTATATGTTACTTTGCGTTCAAATACGTCAACCTTGTGTGCAATTCGAATTGGAAGATGATGAAATTAAACGCAAAGGTCGTGAATTATAATGCAAGTCTCGTTGCAAAATTAGTGATAAAATATGAAATAACGAAGTATTCCTTATAACTTTCAAATTGACGTATTTTCAGGTTGAAAATCAGGCGGGCGCCGTATCGTCTGCGCATAACTTTGCGCTATCCATTCAAGGTAAGAATATTATAGCACATAAACTTATTATGACCTCAGATTAATTATTGTTATAAGGTAGATTTTATATTTATATCATATCCACTAAGATAAGGATGTTTTCCAAATCAAGTTGGACCTAAATTAAATACTTTTCTTCAAAACTAACTGTTTCGTAAAACTGTTCCGATTGATTTCAAGAAATGCCTGACTTTTCTAGAAAATTTGCAAGCAAGCTTGAAAAGTGTGCAATGTAGAGTAGCAATGGAAATTTTAAAGTTGAAATGCGTATGTATCTGCGAATGTGCCTTTTGTAAGGAACAATCTTTACCACTGTGCACTTGCAGAGGAAGGCATTCCGATTATCGCGACGCTGCCCCAGGATGTGATAGCGCCGGTGGGGGCGCGTGTCCAGCTCGACTGCGCCTACTACAACGCCTCGCAGGTGAAATGGCGTCGTGTGGTCAACTCGAACAAGGCGCTCACGGGCCTCAGTCAGCTTTCCACGTAAGGGAAATTCAATTTTTGCACTCTCACTTGCAGAAGTGAGCACATTTTGGCTTCTGGAAGATTCTGGTCAAGTATCTAGGGTGGTGCGCACTGTAAACCCATGACTCTTGCTTTATCCAATACTTATTGAAAAAAGATCCTTGGTTTGGCGACCTTTTTTAAAATGCTCCATCGTCGTTTAGCGGAAAGAACATAAATTTCCTGTTACAAAATAAATAAGTTTTGCACCCTCACAGTCTCACACGCACCTCTATGTCATTCGTTGATATCTTTCAGGCAACTGAATAATGGAACGTTGATCATTTCCTCGGTGACGCTGGCCGATCAAGGCCCTTACGAATGTCTCGGATTTACCGACACCGCCAAAATTCAGCAAGCTTACGTCGCTCAACTCGCTCTTGCGAGCCTCAAAGAATTCGGCGAATCTAGCTTCGAGCCAATCAAGCACCTTTATGCTGTTGGTAAGTGATCGTTATCATTCGCGGATGATTTTCATCGCATACTGTAGTTTTAAAGAAAAATGCAAATCCTAATTATAGAAAAAGAAATACTGAATTAAGTAATTCATAGCGATAATCAATGGTATGTTTTATAATAAGCTTAAATATTGCTAAACTTTCGAACAATTTGGGATACGATCATTTTACCTGTCCAGCCTAATCGGGCTAAAGGGCGACCGGTACGCGAAGGCTACCGTAATCGTAGGCGCGTGATTTGAATTGCTTTACATAAGAGTGTTGCCATAACAATGGCCTACGGTGCTATTTGAATGCAAACCTTGTAATTAGGCGAGAATCGCTTAAGGACCTCTCCCGTACCGGTCGCCCTTTAGCTCAATTATGTCCAGCCTCTAATGATTATTGACGTTAGTAGAAGATTCTCTAATTGTATCTGCTGCAATATTAGTTGGTGACTGTTTAGGTCATGGCAAGAGGTTTGAAGTAGCCTGCGCACCACCGGCCGGTTTCCCTGAACCTCAGGCGTATTGGACTCGCGATGGTCGTCGGTTATCTTCAGCTGGCAGAGTTCGGTATGTTGACCACGATTAATAGTTTTTTCGTATATTATGCAAAGAATATGAAAATGTCGTAGTTGGTGGAGAATTGCCTCAATTTTGTTGTCACGACTCGCGCTGCTTACCACATAGGGTATCGTTATTGAGGAAGAGATTTCTGGAAGTTTCTCGAAATTCCTACAGCAGTCTGCGTATAAAAGAAGACTCTTGTATGCTCTCTTGAAAACATTGGATAAACGTAAGCCTTAGGTTTAAGCCTAAGCCTGGTGTTAAAATAAAGCCAGAATTTAAACATGGCGTCAAAACTTTAGCACAGAGCTAAGCCTAAGCGAAAGCATAAGCCTACGGTTAAAATAAAGCATAATCCTAAGGCCGAAATCTAAGCCTAATGCCAAAACTTGAGCCTAAACCTAAGCCTAACGCCTCCATTGCAGGTCGGAAGGTCTGCAGTTGGTGATCGATGAAGCTGGACAGGCCGACGGTGGCAAGTACGTCTGCATCGCCGAGAATATGGCAGGACGTAGGGAAGGAGTCCTTACCGTTGTCGTCACCGCCCCGCCCAAGATCATACGCCATCCAGGTAGCAAGGACCTCTTGGAAGGCCAGAACGTCTACTTCGACTGCAAGGCGGAGGTAAGTGCAGTTTCTGTTGTACTCTGATGCATCTTCTATTGGGTTGTAACATATAGTGGAAAACGTTTATATCGATTACTTGGGACCACCAGGTTTGGACCGGTGTAAGAGATTACTGTTAAATGCGATTTTTGTCCTGCACAAAAAAAGGGAATTGAATATTAGGGACCGGTAAATGTGACCACTATAAACGCTTTAACATTATAAAAAAACACCACTCTAAGCAAATTAGCTTTATAAGGGACACCTCTAAAAATAATTTCTGCTGTAAATGTGATATCATTGCAACGTCAACGGCCCTTGTGTAATTCAGGCAACACCGTACCCTGCCACATCAATAGAGTGGGAAAAGGACGGCGAGCCGGTAAGGGCGGCACCGCCGCGCAGCGCAGAACCGAATAGGATCCAGTGGAACACAGAAAACGGCTCTCTGTCCATCCTGAACGTGGAACTAAACGATCAGGGTCAATACACGTGCATTGTCACCACGGAGGGACAGGACCCCGTTCGGTCCAAAGAAGCAGAGCTGCTTGTTCGAAAACGCCTTCAGTTCAGTCCCAAGCCCGTCGACAGAAAGTTCGAGATGGGTATCGAGGCACAGATCCCTTGCACGGCTACTGGTGAAATACCGCCTGTCATCAAGTGGGTACAGGTGAGTCGAGTTTCACGTTTTTTCTTTTAATTATTAACTGACTGATTTTGTTAGCTCTTTTGTACACTCGATTTTGTTTATGAACGCTGCATTCCGCTGTTCTCAAGCTATTCATTATTGCGTGATAACGTCAGCATCATCATATTTAGTTCTCACTCTGCGAGGCGTTGGCAGGTGATGCTTTAGCGATGCTTGAAGTAATAACTAAATGTAGAATAGCATAAAGAGAGCGAGTGGCACAAACAACGCTGCAAATATTCAGCATTGTGTGCGCATTTCCATTTATTAACGGTCGATAGCGCTGATTCTCTTAGTTACCGCAAAAGGCACCTGCTTGAGTAAAAGTTAGGCAGCTTGAAAATAAATGTAATAGCAATACGGGTGCATTATATTGTCAAATATGTGATGCTGTTGCAGACGAAGAAGCTGGATATAGAAGGAAACGTGGTAGAGGATTATCGCCCGCCGAGAACGCAGTTTCTTGAAAACGTTCGGTCTCACAATGGCACTCTCTACTTTGCGCACATTGGCTTCGAAAACGCCGGCGTGTATCTCTGTGCCGCCGTCTCCAAGCAAGGCGTGATTCAGGAGGAAATCAGAGTTGAGGTATGCTATTTACTCCATCAACTATTTTATGTGCAGTCGATACAAGTTGAATATAAGTAACTCTAGTACTATTACTTTGATATTGTGATAAACAACTAAGAGATCAGGATATAAGAAAACTTTTTCACTTTCATATTGTCTTATATCCTAGTTTTATTACATATATTTTGGTGGCACGCTAACCGCTGTAATATAGTTTAGAAATGAAGCCCTGAAAATTCAAAATTTGCACCTTTTACAAATGTACAGAAGTGATCATTGAATCAGGTTGTTAGGTCACGCAATATAGCGTCTTGAGTAGCATTCGACGGGTTACGATGCATGGCTCTTCCTCTTCTTAGTGATCATGAAATAATGAGGATGACAATGCAATTAAAAATGCGTGAAAGCGAGAAATGAGACATCGACCAGTTGACGTGGTTTTAGGTGTACGTAACACCGCGTTACGTAAAGTCTCCGGAAAACAAGACGGTGTCAGAGAAAAGGGACGTATTCTATGACTGTCATGCGATTGGCACTCCCACTCCGCACGTCCATTGGTACTTCGAGGGCGTTGCCTTCGATGATCAGCCAAATAAAATGTACGTTCAGAGGATATTATTCTAATTTTGATGCATTCATTTCGGGAGGAGGTTTTATATCGTCTAATAAGCTTGATTTTCAGTCCATTTAAAAACTACGAGATTTTCCCGAATAATACTCTGGTCATTCGACAGACTATAATAGAGAATGCCGGCAAGTATATGTGCATGGTGAGTGTTCGTTTAATTTTTTGATTGATAAATGTCCCACAGATAGATAGTTCAAGTTTGGGTTAACTCAAGGAAAGTGGCTGCAATAATATCTTGAAATTTATATTGTAAATCGCATTCTATAATATCGTACGACATTAAATTTTACTCAGAAGCATATTCGCGTTATATTATCAGTTTATATAATTCGTGAATATGGACATTTATAAGTTTAATACCGATGTTTAAATAGCAAACACCCCTCAACAATGAACTGTCTTTATAACGTCTGTCTTTATAACGCCGCTGTCTTTATAACGTTCTTTGACCTCTCTTGACCGACGCTATTACCCAGTTTACTGTACAGTGAAATTCGTTTACACCAGTTTCGATTATAACGGTATTTCGCTTATACCGGTCAAAATTTGGCGGTCCCCCGGTGTCCGGTATAAACGATTTTCATTGTATGTACATCAGCTGCGATCAAAGGGCCTACATGAGAAATCTTAAGAAATAATAATAGCGGGAAATGCGGTGATTGATCACCTTTGACGCGCGCGTGACGGATTTTCTCGCGCGCGTCAAAAGTGATCAATCACCACATTTCCTCCATTAAAATTGCAAAGAGTTATGAAATTGATGGTGATGAGCCGTTTTAATTTCAGGCAGGAAACAAGGGCGGAATCCGCAGAACTGAAGCGCTTCTTTGCATTCACTGTAAGTTTTTCGTCTACTAATCTGACGCCGTTTACCTATGTCAAGATTAGTATCGTATTATCACATAATTAATGTTATTTTTTAATATATGAAATAAATTATTGTACAAAAACTGTGGAACTTTTCTCAATTACCCTTTATTTCGATAACATAGAGTCATCATTGCAGCAACTGTTTGATGCCTTGATTGTAGAAATTGGTTGGCTTTGAGTAAAAAACGATATCACTGATGTTACAACCTCACAATCCGAGATTATAATCCATTTTAAGAATATTCACCTTGCTGCTATGTTTTTAATGAGCTATAATGTTGGAATTACAAAAATTACTTATTTTGACGTTTGTGAAAGCAGCCCTGAGTGTGCTTTGAGTAATCATTTTCGTCAATTGCAGTGAAAGCGACAAATTTCACGCATTGCGGTCGGCAACTTGGCCTGAACGCGGGAGCACCTGGTGAGAGCGACGGTTAGTTGTTGTTGCTTTACGAGGGACAGTGATCAAGTTTAGTCTTCGAGAATGTACCGTAGATTGTTATTCGTTAATTTTGCAAGGATATTTAATAGTACGTTAATTAGGATAATGTTATATATGATCCATAGCGAGCGTGTCTTGTGATGCAACAAACGACGGTTTACCGTGAATTTCTCCCAACTAAAAGCGACCGAAGTACCCCTTAGCACCGCATTGATACTTTAAATCAATCTATCGCGTTTCACTGTACAGCGGAATTCGTTTATACAGGTTTCCGGGGGACCGGCAAGTTTTGACCGGTATAAGCGAAATACCGGTATAACCGAACTTGTTTGTATGGGGAGTTACACTTTGGGACTGAAAATCTTGACCGGTATAAACGAAATACCGTTGTAATCGAAACCGTTATAAACGAATATTACCATACCAATAAACATGTTGATTTAACAATTTTTAATAAATAAACATTTGCCTTAATCGTCATTTAATCGTTTAGGGATAGACGGTGACGTCAATGGGGCAGCAGCGCAAGGCATCGGCTTGAAGACGATGGCAATCGCGTGCGGGGTAGCCTTTGGCTATATCTTGTTGGTCGTTTGTCTGCTCGCCTTTTGCGCATATCGTCGACGTCGCTCGTCCGAAAAAATGCCCCCGCAAACTCAGTCCGACCACATCAATGGTGTCATAGGTTAGTTACATTTTTATGGACGAATTTTATTGCTTTGCAGGTGGATTTATTAGATTAGTTAGGTTGCCAATAGCGCTAGGGTACAAGTTATTACCGCCATCGCCGTGGAATGGCTAGCTGAATAGCAGCTATTTAATTAATTTCAGCATATTCGATTATCCTTTTCCGATAGTACCTAGCCAAGTGCAGATATACAGGGTGGCGCAAAAGTTCCAGCGGTTTTATAAACACAATTTAAAAGAAAAAACCGCCGGAACTTTTGCGCCACCCTGTATGTTTAATTGCATCTCCTATTCGTGTTCAACGCTTGCAAATCTGCAAATCTTCCATAGTCGCATGAAATATAACCCAGACTCTTGCACTGAACGTATGCAAAATTGCACGGATGAATCGACGGTCCCCGTTCCATTTTTCTTGCGCCTGTGAAAGTAGCAAAACATAGATTGTCAGTGTCACACGCTCAAAGAAAGTATCCCCCCCGCCGCGTGCGACGAAGCGAAAATATTTGTTTGTGGCGGCACTAACCTTATTGCGCCATTGCTTCAGCTGAATCCAATCCCTCTCTCTTTTCGAATAGTTGTCAGCTTCTTTTTACGCCAGTACGCTATCCATTCCGAAAATTGCCAAGTCTTTATTCAGTAACTAATGGAACGTTGTCAATTTTCGATTAGTTGCACTCTGCGGAATACCGGCTAGCCCGGTTAGCCGTCGTTAAGATTAATACGCGATCAATTATTTATTCGGTAGTGGGCGTCAGTGCACTCAGCCATTCGCCGCTGAGCGAAATAGCAATTTATTTTGCTGCTTTACAGGGTGCGGCAAATATACGTACGGTTTTTACGTTTAAATACGTTAAAAAAACCGCACGTATTTTTGCTGCACCCTGTAGTTGAGCCTCTGCCAGCGGCCATTGGTCGTCGGTCGTTACACCTTTCGGCTCACATTTCCGACTGCATTAGTCATTTCATTAGAAAACAGATTGCTTTCATAGCATGTTCTACGTATCTATTATTAGTAATTATAGCATCTATCACGGTAATTGCTTCGGTACAGGAGATTGAAAAAACAGCGGCGCGTCAGCATTTATTTCGCATAACAGTACAGTTTCAGCGAATAAACGCAGTGTTCCACATTTTCCTCTATAGCTCGCCCGTCACGTTCCCTTAGCAGAGCAGTTTCACAGCGTCGCACTTTTTTCTAGCGGCAATCCAGACAGTTCACAAAAAATTTATGTCTCCTCTCTCCGTTCAAACCCATTTTAACTGTCACATTCAAACTTCCCGCATTTGCAAGACGTACGCGGGATGGCGTTATTGATTTTTTGTATCCATCGCGCGCTGTGTCTATTGTATCTCTGCCAGTGTCACGTGACGTGGACTATGCACATCATTCTCTATTGCTCTCTATTGGTACAGTAAGATGAGAGATACGAATCAGATACGGAATCGTAGCGAGACGACAGATAAAGTACACACAATATATAGAGATGAGTTGGCGTCTGAGAGCATTTTCTAAACTGTTTCTCATTGGAAGAATATCCCTCCAATAATATTTAACTAAAATTACATGCAATAATTTCTCTTTTCGAGACATTTTTTCCTTAAATATTTCGTACGGCCGGCGCAGCTTGCGTACTCAAAGAGTATGACTCTCTTTATACATACCCGTAGTAGTTTAGGGCTGTTTGTAATAATTGATGATTAGGTAACGTAGCTTCGTTTCCCTTGAGGAATGTTTTCTGACGAACTATCTTCTAAGCTGAATGCTCTTATCGCAAGTGAGTTAAAAACACAGCATAGTTGCACTGATGAAAATGTATGGCAGATTGACGAAGAATAACCAATATGCTCGGATTGTTTGCTATATACTCTTGTTGGAATGCATATTCAGATCTGATCAGAATTCTATCGCCAGTGCAACTTTGTCATGTCCTTAAAGCAATTGGCCACAGAATGCGATCATAATTTATCGTTAACCCTGACGGGGTTGTTGAAATGTAGAAGAGTTCGATGAAATACTATCACGTATTCGTTAGAATCAGAGTAAGCCAAAAGAAATCGTAGCACAGTACAAGAAACAGAATCGTAAAATGCAGCCTCTACCGCAAAGTTCAACCAACACTTCGATAAGTATTCAATAAGCACACACACATGCAAAGAACGGAGGCAAGAAGGAAACATTGAGAATGAGGGGGGTTCTCTCAGCTTGTATACAACAGATATCGTTTATACCGGTATCGCTTGTAAGAGTAATTCGCTAAAGGTCAGTCTTGGCGGGGCGCCAATTTTCACCCTTGTATGTTATGTATAGGACATAAGGGTTCAAATAGATCTGCTGGTGCGCTAATAACGGTTATAAGCAGTTTGCACTGTATAAAGTTAGTTGTAAGGAAGAAGGCGGGCGATACTGACGCGCTTGCCGTTGACGCCTCTGATCTGGGCAATAAGATGTTCGGCGGGCGCGGACATTCGCCGGGTGGTGTCGGCGAGGTTCAGCTTGCCGATCAGTCCGCCGAGGTCCGCCTTCCTCTTCCTCGCCTCTTCTCGCTCGTCTCTCTCGTCCTCTTCTCGCATCAGCGCTATCGGGTCCATCGGTGGCGCCGGTCGCCCTGTTCCTCGGCCGCCAATTCTCTTCGTCACTAGCTGAAATGAGGTGGCAAATGTTATTGTGGTCCGAAGCGCCGCACACCAGCCGCAAGGTCGCAGGTTCGATTCCCCGCCAAGGATGAACCCTCGCCTAACCAAAGTGCTCATCCTTCTGGGCTCGTGGAATTCGTAGCAGCATAGCGGCGAAGTGTAATCATTTCAGTACAGTCTGAGCAGTTGTGGGACTAAATGCCATAATCCACCGTACAGGCTACAGCTATACGCCCCTCATCCATAAATTTTGATCTGAGTGAACCTTTACTAGCCGAAGTGCTTTTTTCTTTCTTTTTCGTTTGTCTATTTCCGTCCGATCAACTCCGTTGGCACAACGCGCATTTCTCCGTCGGGTGTAACTTCGTTAAGGGAATACTTTACCGGCTTTTTTTTGAGTAACCGCCCACGCCTCAAATGGCATCTTTGGCGGAGTAGCACGGCGTTCCCGCCTCAGAGAATAGACTAATTTATTTCATCCCTTACTCTATTACTAAGAAATTAAAAATTATTACAATTTCTTCGTTGCGAGACCAAAACTCGGTGTTCTTCTCGCCGACAAAGAAATCGCGAGAATATGATTAAAAAATTGTAACTGCGCGATGCAATGAGAATTGCGCTGAAAAGTAGTAACAGGCAATATATATTTTGGGGTGGGGCCGATTTTCTCAGTATTAAAATCATCGTTCTCTTACATTATTGTTGCTCTCGATTGCGGGTTCGTCGACGCTGGTCTCGCGTAGCGGGCAGAGGCTCCCACTGCTACGGTACTCGATGCTTTCTCTGCGTCCATTGGGAGTGTCGGCCGCCGCGTGAAATAGATTGGCGTCGGTCAGTTTGCGCAGCGATCTGACTTTATCCTCCATCTCTAGCTTGTTCGGCATCAGCGCATCCGTTAGACTTTTTGGCTCCGATGACCGACGTGCCGATGTCATATGCAGCACTCTGCAATGCGGTCTTTGAGCGCTTGAATTATAGGGAATTGCAAAGTATGATACCGTAAAATGCTTGGACAATGGCTTTCCGGCGAATGCGCAAGGTGTGAAACGCTGCCGCGTTTTGGGCTATAAATTTTAGCTTTCGAATTGCACACGGGCACGACTATCTATTCTAGCATTTCTACATTTACATTCATTTGACATATCGAATTGGACGCTTTTCTTAAGGCAAGCTTAACAGAGCGTTGAATATGAAAAGTGTGCATTTTTATTTGGAATGTGTTCAACTAAAATTTAGGTCACTTATTTTTTGACTAGAACTTTAATAGAAATATTCAAATGAGAAATAATTTGACGTTCGCTCTTCCTCCTCTCTCCGTTGCGCTATGCGAAAGGATAAAGACAAGGAAGTGCGTGACAGATTAACGCAGCTGTTATTATTACATTACCAATCTACTAATCGACACACGCTAAGGTGCGGGGCTTCCGCTTTGATGAAACGATTCTGGCAGATTTTACGAATAATTGTCAATATTTTCTTAGATATTCTTGTCTCGATACTTAAAAATCTGACCAGAATTATTGCACCAGAGCAACTGTGTTATGCCCTTTATGGGTAAAAGGAAAGAATTATCCAATCACTTGCTTCAGTCGTTCGCTCTGGCGTCGAATTGCGCCTCAGTAATTAGATAATATAATGACGTCACACGAAAATAATACGAGGCCGCTTTTAGACTAGACTCCTCCTACTTCTGTTGCAATCATCTGTGCACATTATTTACTCTAATTACACCACTAATTTAATAGCCGTCTAGGGTCTCTAATAGTCTTAAAAAATCTCCTATATCCGGATTATTTTTGATGTAGCATAGTAGAGCGGGAATTATAATGAGCCTCTTACATCTGAGTTGTTCTCGTACACGAAATTTTTCATCAATCAGGATTAAAGTAATTATTTGAATCGGGCAAATCACTCCTCCTTTAGTAATCTATCAGGTGTATTAATCAAGATTTGATATTGATTTTTGTCCAAAAGTTGGTGTCTCGCCACAAAAGAGATGGCATATTTTGTTGGACTACGATATGGGGCTCTTCAAAGAGATAGGGAAATATTGCGTTAACTACATAAATCGCATTTTAAGTATTTTGCCATGAACTGCGTAGTTGATGTATATGAAAGCGTACTTTTGCAACAATTGATTGGGGATGGTGTCGACGGTCTGATTGCGCTTCATCTTGCGCAGCTTGGGCGGCGGCTTCTTGCGCGGAGTGCTTCGCGCCGACGATGGATTACCCAAGCTCGGCGATCGGGACGCTGAAAGCTTCCGCCGACATCGTATACAACTTCCTGGCTTATTAAGCGCTCTAAGCGACTCACAGTCGATCTTCTTCAGTTGAGATAGAAGCGCCGTCGATGGCTGCTGGTTCAGCGGCGGCACAATCTCCGTCTGCTCTGTTAACCACGAGCCAGAAATTGCCTTCAGTTCCCTGCAACTCGCAGCATACGTTATGGTCGCAGCGTTTAATAGCCGCGGCAGTTGGCTGTACACAATTAATTGCAAATCGCCGACAACAATACATCCGCAGAGGAAATAACCCCAGCGATTAATTGACGGTCGATGCTCGATAGTTGGTTAACTGAGCGAATTCCTAGTTCTGCGAGTCAAAATTGATTTCGGTCGCCGCAGTCGCGTATACAACGGGGGGCACGCTTGAATTCGGTGAAGCCCCGAGAAGCGAGGCATCTCTAGTTCCGGTCTGAGGTTGCACTTATGGGGCATCGGTTATAGTGCGGAACATAGGAGAAGGTGGTTAAGGAATAGCCCTTCAACGGGAGAATACTTCCACCTGCATGCCTCTCAATGACGGGGGTTCTCTGTACCGGCCGTAGGGTAATGCTTAGGGCAGTATGCTGCCTACGCCTAAATCTGAAAGATAATTCTGTAATCGGCCAGCTGGCAGGTGGGCAGCGTCCTTCTCTTGGGGCGAAATAGCTGCACTCTCTCGGGTCCTTCTCTGATCTGGCCTGCGCTAATCTGCATTGACGGACTCTCTCCTTTATTACGCCTTTTTTCTTGTATTAATATACTTGAAAGAGGAAGAGTGATTTTTGCCGTCGCCGTCAAGGGAGCATATGAGAGCATACAGTCGCTGTAGTCATAATCTGCCATAATCGTCAGCGGCTTACCGATTGAGATGACACAGCTGACAGGTCTTCATAATGCCTCCTTTTTTGGAGGGTGACACTCTCACACACTTGGTGCAAATGCGCTCCTGACAGCAGGCGCATTGGTCGCCCGTGTTGGAGAGGTAGCCGAGTCGAACGCCGCAGCGGGCGCACGTCCGCGCTAGCAGCGCATCGGTTAACGGCGCCTGGTCGTTGGTCTTCTTGCAGGCGAGACGTTTCGCCTTGTCGCGCAGATCATTGTCGTACACGTTCACTGCCAGACGCGCAAATCTGAACGAGATTTCCTCTTCACACAATACTACAGTAGAATTCACTTATACCCGTCATTTTGGCCGGTCCCCCAGTGCAAATATAAACAAATTTCACGGTACTTTGAGCTGGAGTCTTGTTTATCAGTTAGAGCACGTAATTGGGATTACGGTGGAGCGATAGCCACAGCTGCGCATTTCGGCCGTTATACTGTACTGCGCCTCTGAATTGGCTTGATACGACCACTGGGAATTTGAGAGCAGCCAAATGACGTACATCTTTTGAAAATTTACGCAAACCGACTGTTTCACTCGCTCAATTATTATAGGCTTGTCTTTTCCACCTACTTCAGTTTCGCCATTACAAACTAATGAGGTTATTTTTTTAGCACTTTCAACGGAGATCCATCTTCTCATCAGAAACTTTAGTCTTTGTAAACTAATGTTTTGTTTGAGATTTTTGAATAGAGTCAGAGCTATTCGTCACGCTTTGAAAGGAGGGAAAGGTCAATGCGTGTTTGGGGCGTAGTACAAAGTACAGTTTATTGAGCTAATGGGTAGAATGCTTGCGACTATAATATACCATATTCACTTTAGTAAGGTCATTTTCCAATTCAAAAAGGACATTTTCCATATTAATTTGACTCGAAAAATGTCCTCTTTGAAGTAGAAAGTATCCCTATTAAAGTGAAAATGGTATACATCGTTTCATCCCCAAAAAGGCCTCATCCAGCGTTGACTTACAAGATGCGCTGTTCCTCTTGTCGCTGGAGTTGAACATCTCGTTCGAGCACCCGGCTAATCCTGCGGCGCTCGTCGGCGGTGAGATTCTCGACCATGAGAGCGATGAGGGAGACGGCGGTGAGGGAGACGGCGGTCGGCGCAGGGGCGGACAGTGACACTACTTGTAAGGACAGAGAGGC
The DNA here is from genome assembly GCA_002796945.1 of Plectus sambesii. Lineage (NCBI taxonomy): Eukaryota > Metazoa > Nematoda > Chromadorea > Plectida > Plectidae > Plectus > Plectus sambesii. Next base: position 16,604 of record NIUQ01000805.1, read on the forward strand.
GCGGCTTCACTTGTCAGTTGGGCGGCTGTGCCCGGCGGTCCTCGTCGGCCTCGTCGGTCTTCCCGCCGTTCGAGTTAATAAGCGCACGTAGGGGGTGCTTCTCCTCGCGTCGCTTGATTAGCGATGCAGATATCTATCGGCGGACCGTCGCGTTAATGCCGTTAGTCCGCAGTCCGCGCCGGTGTGACTGAATGCCCGCGCGCTGGACGCGAAAGGCTCAAGGCAGAACCCTGATGGGGAACACTGACGCCTGAACGGCGAGCCGCGCTCGTCAACGCGCGAACGACGTATGGGCTCGACCGATTTAGCGCGAGCACTGAAATAGACGCTCGCGCTTTGATCTCTCAGCCTTTCTCTCTAACCTACACAAGCGCGTATGCTCCGCAGGGGTCGAATTCTTCTCATCCACCTAACTGACGAATGCTTGCGTGCTACTGCCAGCGGGAGGCAGTCGAAAAACAACGCGTATATAGGCATGTTTTTAAATTTAGTCAAGGCACCGGAGCTTCTCAACAACAACCCCCACCCCCTCTGCCAATGACACTCTTTTTTAAAGGGAGATATTCGGTAAAATGAAACGCTAGAGCGAACATTTTGCGAAAATAGACACTCGTTTTTAATGGGCGATACTGTGTTTTCTTAACCATTTTCTCAAATATGACGCCAAAAAAGACTCCTCGCTAGTCGACAGAATAGCTCTGGGAGCTTATTTACGACAAAAGCGCGCATGAGCGAAGGTTGTAAACGACTGGTGGAAACTCTCAATTCATCCATCTTCGCCCCAACTCGTACACATATCTATTATTCTGCCTGGAAACGGCCGCGGCTAATTTAGCCAAGCTACAAAAATAGACACGCCACACTCTGTTAACTCTCCGAGCCCACTCTGCCGGCGGCATAACGGCCGATTCGCCGACGACGATGGCAGCGGACGGGGGTGGGGGAGTGGCGTCTCTCAGATAGATAACATGCGCCATACTCTCTCGAGTGGACTAATTGGCTTATCGTCGCGGCCATTCCTCACATGGTGACGCTTAATGCCGTCCGGACAGGCGACATTTTGAGCGGCGACTGGCAGAAAACCATCAGGGCGGAATATATGAAACATCGCTTGTCCGCCGACACCACGTCTGATGACGTCAGCGACATACCTTGTATGCAGAGATTTACAGACTTTAGTTGAGCTGCTGCTGCCGCTTCTCGAGCAACAGCCGGCGGGAGACAGTCTGCCGTTGTTCAATTTAATCAGCGGCCTCTTTTCGGCTGAGCGCTCTCGCGTCGAACAGACTTAAACTCGCGGATTTCGTAGCGCAAACGTGAAGTGATGAATAATGCATCATTGGCAATCGTATGCTAAGATGCGCTTATACTTTGCGAATTTTTCACATTCGTCGTCTTAATGGAAGCGGAAAATGGGACGCAGTTTTTATTTATGCGCAATTCGATTGACGCTTTTTTCCGTGTTTTCGCTTTTTAGAGCATAAAGGAAGAAAGACTACTTGTTAATCGGATAGGCGAATAATATGAATAATAAAGCCGAGGCGGTCAGTTGAGACGTCTACTTACCGTAATACGACACTTATGAAATGAGCCAATAGCCTGAGTCATCGAGACAGCCGTTAAAGTACAGACCTTTGCTACGTGCAAAAATGCAGCATGAATTTGGCCTCGACTAATGTACGTGAGAGAGTAGGCCAAGCAGCTGTATATCCGCAATTTATTTATCAGTTAAGACTGAAGTGATGACTGAAGTAGGGAAAACCGCTCCAATAAGTTCACTATTCCGCTAGCTACCTCACGTATAAATCAGGAATCGGTTAAGATACCCGCCAAAAAATGATGTCTTGCCCCACGGAAATGTGACGTCATGAGAAGCTAGATGGGCGAGGGAATGGGGTGGCCGGGCATTTACTTACTAATCGAAAAAGCGCAAGTGTAATTCTCAGCTCATTCCCGGCTCTGACAGTAAATGACAAGCTTCGAGTTAGAGCTCAATCGGGCGGCTCGACAGTGACGCTCCTCTCGCTCGCCTGCCTACGAATGAAGCAGGCTGAAATAATTTCCTTCCTATGGCGCGAAGATGTCCGGAACCGGGCTTCTTTCACTCATTCAATGAGCAAACAACGCGCACACGTGTGCAAATGATTTGCTAGTCTACTAATTCGCTGTCGAATAAAGTAGTAGATGAACGTGTCGCCAGGCAACGCGGAGGGGACGAGCCGAGAACAACAACTCGTGCTGTTCGGGCGGCGCTCTCTTGGGATTTGATTGTTGTCCGTCTGTGTCCGCTGTTCACATCCGATCTCGCTAGCGAACGAGACTCTATCGCGATGACACTGCCGGTGAGTAACTTTTCACCGGCTTGTGGCATTTGCTTCCAAGTTGCGTCTAATATGGCGCTGCGGGCATCAGGCGACTGAAGAGTGATCATATGACGTCATTGTCTAATCATGAACTGCACTCTGCTTTGTTCGGCCCCATCAACCACCGCCTCTTCTTTGGCGCACGTCCAGTTATGAAATTAACGTTTGATCGTTGAGTGTTAGTCACTCGCCTCTTGAGAAGCAATTTGAAGGGCGCTTTTGGTGTTCATTGCATGTTGTGCTTCTTTCACAATTAGATAGAAATAGAACCAAGTAATAGAGAGCGAGCAAACGAGGAGCGTTGCGAATGCGAGCGGGCGTGATGCCTGACAACCGCTGTCACATGAAATAATTCTGAATACTATGTTATTGTGATAAATTATCGGCTTCTATTAGAAATTTGCATTGAAACGGAATCCCTCTATAAGTCTATGCATGTTTTTCTGCCGCGAAATGAGACGAGATTGCTTGATTAGCTCGCAACACAAATAGACTTCCTTGATGCGATTACAAATATTTGTCGGCTTCTCGGGTTTCGGAAAAAACTTGAAGGTTTCCCTGTTTTTCCCAAACATTTTGGGCTTCATCAGCAGGGTTCTAGTCAATCCAGGAAGTTGTGGATCTCGGAAATTCAGCGAATGTCTGAAAGATTTTGTAAACCTGAAGAATTTCTCGGTTTTGACGACTCCGGGAAATCGCCGAGTATCCCGGTTATATTTCGAGCGAAATGCGATATTCAATTGGTGCGGCTCCATATAACTTGAGACGAGACAATGAGCGTTTAAATGAGAATTGAAAATAAGACTAAGAATGAGCAAATGAGAACTTTTACTTCAGAAAGCGAGATGAAAGCGTAAATTGTCGATGGCTGTGAATTGAGTTGAAGACGGGATTTTTCAGATCCGCTGATAGTCCCGGGACCGCGAAGTTTGCGTCCGGACACGGGGAACGGCAGCAGCCATATCGGGGGAAGCGGGTCTACACCGATGGTTCCTCTACAGCCGCGCCAAAGTCCACGATCGAGCAGCTCTAAGACCACTGGGGCGAACGGATTGGATCGCTTCGCCATAGGCCCCGAGCGCATCGACTCTGACTGGAACCCTCTCGGAAGTGGCGTCTTCGGCGGCGTCTACTTGACCAAAGCTTACGGTACGTCGATAGTGTCACGGGGGTCGCGTTGACTACGGTAGGTAATGGGGGAGTTATGGGAGGAACACATTACAACAAGTTATAATATTTGTATTGTATTCTCGGTTCTCCCGCGGGTGTTAGAAATGAATGGCGGTGCTGTTGGGGTTCAGAGAGGTGTACTTATTCAGCGACCAACGTCTTAACAAACCACTGATGTAAGAAAGCGGTCGGAACACATCCGCTCGACGGGTGAACTATGAACCAAGGGACTGATCGAATGAATCTAGGTCGATCACTAAGAAGGCAGCGTGTGACCTTAGTCCGGTGAGCGTGAGAGTGTGGGGATAAGTATAGCTCTCCAGGCCTGCTCACTCCAACACCTTAAGGGAATATCTCTAAAACCGCAAACTGTACCACTATGGGATTGATACAGCTATGATTGCTAAAAGAATTATTGAGCAAGAACAATCAAAATAGAGCAAGGGACAGTAGGCGGACGTACGGACGTACAGGTTGGACGTAAAGAGCGGCGTTCGGCGAGCGACAAAGCAAACCATTCAAAAAATAATTTGCAGGCGTAAAACACGGCGAGGATTGCTCGTTGGTCCTGGTGAAGACACTGACAAGCAAAGATGACCACGTGCACCAGCAGTTCAGAGAGGAGCTGGATCTATTCGCCAAGTCGAACCACGAGAATGTCGCCGGACTCCTTGGTATCTGCAGGGAGCAGGACCCCATCATCGTCCTCTTTGACTACGTTACTTGGGGAAACGTCAAACACTACATGGTCTGGTCCAGAAATCGAACTGAGGGCCCCGCCCCCCTGAATGAGGCGCAGATCGTCTCGATTTCTTATCAGGTACTGTATTTTGGCCTTTTATTGTTGGGTTTTGTGTTGCTAATCGCGCCAATGAAATTAATTACAAACGACTCCAAGCCTTGCGTGTGCTAGTGCGTACCGTCTACTTTGAAAGCGTTATTATTGTATATACAAAGGCTGGCCTCATAATTTTTCGCCTAGTTGATCAGATTTATTTTGGTCGTCGCACAAAAGCGGTTTGCTTAGAATTTTCTCACGCTTTGATGTTTTCACTTTCTCTTTATTATACTTCTTGCGTGCCTTTTTTAACTAAAAGTATTAGCACTGCAAGTATAATAAGAACAGATTTGGGCACTTTAAACATGAAATGCATGATTGCTATAAATGTAGTCAAAATTCTCTCCTTTTACCCTTGCTTGATATAGTTCTTTTAAGTATTACGCATAAATGTAAATGCTATATATGTATGATACGCAGTATTGGGAATGGACTTTATCAGTCGCGATGATTGACGTCGACAATATAAGAATAATAAGTAACCAGATCTCCCTGATTCAGGTGGCTCAGGGAATGGAGCACATTAGCGACCAGCGCTTTGTGCACAAGGACTTGGCTGCGCGCAACATTCTGATTGGCCCTGGTATTGCCGATCCGTCGATGAGATCGCAACCCCTTGCCGTCAAGATCTCCAGTCTGTCACTTCAAGAGGACACCTTTATGCTTGAGTATCATACTCACAGAAATCAAGTCCTCCCCGTCAGGTTGGTCGATTCGCTTTTGTTTGAGTGGGATTTTTCAGTTACAGTGAAATTCTTTTAAGTCGATACTTGGTATTACGTAGGGCTAATCGGTCATTTACAGTAGTCTTGGCGATCGCAGTTATGACGTAAATCTGCTTCGCAAAGATACTATGCTTGGACACGCACGCTTTCATGATAGATCAACGCTCCTCATAGTTATGCATGTGACCGCAACTTGCACCCCACCAACGAAAAATGCTTCCTGAGTAGAGTTCAGTGCGTTAAGGGATTATTATAATGCTTTGTTGGTATTGCTCTTTTAGTTTATCGATTATTTGTTTTCTTTATCTAATTATCATGCCTCATATACTCCCCTATTAGCCGTTTACTTTTTGATTGAAGTTATATTTATGCAAATTACTGTAATCAATCACAATTAGGCAAAGGTCAGGGTGTTAAATTGACTGGTTGAACTTCGCGTTGGTAAAAGAAGGTTTATGCTAGGTGGGGTGTAAGTTGCGGGCACCAGTTATGCGCGCACGTTTCAGCGTCACTTCGCGATTACATTCATAAACTAATCCATTCATTTTCAGATGGTTGGCACCAGAAGTGTTGGCCGATGACGACTACAGCATGAAGTCAGACGTAAGTATCTTACCTATATTGTCGTTACCTTTATCACCCAAATTAGTGCTCAGTATATTACTTTTCGCGCTGCACACAAAATCGTTTGTTTCAAAACAAAATGAATGAAGGGAATGTGCGCTCTATCGCAAAAAATTCTGTGTAGTGAAATTCATTTATACCAGTATTTGAGGGACCGAAAATCTCGATCGATAGAAGCAAAATCGCTATAAGTGAATTCCATTGTATTAACAAGACAATCAAAGTCATTATTTTAGGTTTGGAGCTTTGGCGTATTGCTGTGGGAGTTGTACTCGTGCGGCGAGATGCCGTACCAGCTGTTGAGCAACGATGACGTGATCCGGGAAGTGCAGTCGAGCCAGTTGACGCTCGACGTGAGGGAGTGCTTGCCCGAGGCCGCCTCAGACCTCATGCGGTCGTGTTGGCACAGCGACCCCCGCCATCGTCCTACTTTTACTGATATTCGTGACATCACTGGACAGCTGCATGTTGAAACAGGACTATAGTCACGAACTCCCGAAGCAACACAGCTCCGGCCCTTTTCGTCGATTTGCGGGTGAACGTGTCACACACTACAAAACTCTCCTTACTTTTGCATGCACATACCTCCCCTTCACCTATTATACTGCTGAAAGAGAAAACTCTGGAAGTGGCGACTAGAAGATCAACATTTGCCAGAACGAAAAGATATGTATTCATTACCGAGAAGCAAGAGACATACAATTAGGTCAACGATAACCCTTCCCCCTTCCACAACCGTGACACATTGCAATTGCTGCTCTTCGTCTCCGGTCGCCGGCTACATAAACATCTCACCTGCTGTCTTGCCGTTTTTAAAGCCTGTTTACTACGACCGTAATTATACTTCCCCCCCCCCCCCCCCCCCCCCAATTGATGAATATGATCTCTTTAGTCGCGTGCTGCTGCCGATTTTTTCGCTTGCCCTCGGCTACCTCCCACTTGCAATTTGTCCGTCCAAATACAGTCCAATACGCTAATACGAGAGTCACCCGCTATTCTTCAGCGTGTGGCGGAAAAATTAATCATTTGCAGCGCGCCAATACAAAATCATGACTAGCGAGGGTTTAGTTAAATTTTATGGCTTCGCTCAAAATACCAGAACACTAAATATCGTAGCATACGGTACTCGCTGGTCTCGTTTAGCGTTTTGGACTATATTCGTTCGTGCTTCATGTACACGCGTTCGCGTTCGACTGAACATTATTTGTACTATTAAGTTGGTATTCGAAGTGAGATTTTTGTTGTTTCACCAACAATTTCGGCTTTAGTTGATTTATTCCATCTACCAATAGGAATCAGAGACAAAGCCATAAAGTCAAGTTAATACTTTCAAATTAACATTTGTTATTCTACATGTTAAGCATTATATTATCTACTACTTCATGTTACATCTATAAGTTAATGGTAAGGATTTGCAATAAGTTTTTCTCTTCGTTTGATGTGTGAAGTTAAAGAACGAAACAAAACAAAATTGTGGATAACATGTAAAATAATAAGTTTTATTTGAAAGTATAAACGCAGCTTAAAGGGGAACTCCGTTCAACCCTGTTAGCAGTGAGTGTATCGTAAATTATTTTTAGCCGCGCATGACAGGTTGATTGCAAATCATATTTATATTGCAGTTTGCTTGTCGCTCACCACCCTTGTCATATGTAGCAAATAACGATCAACGATGGGCTCTAAAGAGCTAGGGGTGACTGGAGTTCCTCTTTAAGCGATTCTATTTAACCGCCTGTTCGTTCTAATCGAACGATTGCCACTTGACGTTCAATTTGCGCGTTTCTGATCTCATTTTGTGTTCGCAGCAGTTTTATTGCTCGTTGTTTGCCAGTATTTATGAGTGAAATTCTTGCTGTTTGTTATCACCGACTGTGTTGTTATTGTTAATTGTACTTTTGCTTCATTGATTGGATAGCTCAAGCGCGGTACTTGCCAAGCGTTTAGTGCCCTGGGTTTCGGCGTAGGCTTGGGATGGCGGTTATACGGTATTTTGCGATGAACAGTTGTCTATCGCTCGATAGCATCAAAACATATATTTATTTTGGATCGCGTCACTTTGGCAGAACGTCAAGCGCTTCTTACGAATCAAGAGTGTCAGCAGTGGCGTTTTAGTTGCTTCTTGCGGCCACAGTTTCAAGTTGGCACTTGAAATGACTAGAATGAACACGCCACGAGCGTTTTATTCTCTTTTGTTGCGGGCAACGGTACGAAACTGACTGAGAATGTACTAAGAGAAATAAGTCGCTTGATATTGCAAAATTGCTCTGCCAAAGGGCCCGCCATGCAAGCTATACCGTAAAACTACTACGGGACTTTCCTCGTTTAAGTCTAACCAAGCTCAGCCGAATAACCCAACCGTGACGGNTCTGCCAAAGGGCCCGCCATGCAAGCTATACCGTAAAACTACTACGGGACTTTCCTCGTTTAAGTCTAACCAAGCTCAGCCGAATAACCCAACCGTGTCGGGCTCACGAGTGCTATGCAGCGCGTTCGGCGGAGTAACAATTTGAAATCAAATTCTTCCTAGTAATCGTCGAGAATAGTTTGTTACTCTCCACAACGAGTTTGTGTGACCGATGTAGTCAATTGCAGTTTGTTCAGTGATACGAGGTGCTCCCTTGCGTTTACGCTTCTTGTCCGCTTATTGGTGCAGTCGGCGTTTTGTTTAATTATGAATTAGAGTTCCATCTGATGTGTTTCTGCTCACGACTTCTATGGTTATTTTCAAATTTACCGCTTGTAGATTGCTATGCAACACATTTACCGGTCCATGACATTTTTTACCATTTGCCATTCGCACTTTTCGCTAGCCAAATCCGAACTGTGTTTCGAGCCGTGCGATGTTTTCAACTGCATGTATTCTGCTGTTTGCAATGGACTGCGATTGTATCCCGAACAATGTTCTGTGAATTTTCATGCAAATTCTCTTGCAACCTACAAACATACACAATTCAATACAAAGTGCACAAACTCGCAGGCGCTGGACGCTCCTTTTTCGTCGATCTACTCGCTAATGCTGTAGATAGAGAACTGCAAGTGACTTTGATAGCTTTGAGAGATGTTACCGTACCCTTCTGAGATACATCCGTCGGTAAGCATTGTAGAAAAGAGAGCGTGAACTGTCCACATGCCATTTCCATTTTGATAGGGACACTTTGCAAATCGAAGAGGACATTTTCCGTATCAAAAAGGAGAATCTCGTATAGATCTAACTAGGAAAATGTCTTTTTGATTTGGAAAGTACTCTTATTAAAGTGGAAATGGTATATCCGCGAACGAACGATATGCGATCACGTTGATGATGCGCCGACGGCAACGGATAAACTGATCGCATCTAAATGGGCGCGTTCTCAGCCGTTTGTACAAATCTGCGCTTTGAAAGTTGCAATATACTGCGCCCCCTCCCCTTCCTGGCTGCGAGCACACGAGCAGTCTTGTATCTCTCCTGTTATTCCTGTTTGCCCGGTTTAGTGAACGAATGCATTAAGATTTGCTGATAGGATTGCTAACTGTAGCTCCCAATTTTTTTAGATTTAAAACAAGTTACCCTTTCACATCCAGATGCCTCGTTNGAAAAAGTCATTTGACAATAATATGACGTGTGGGTAACAGAAATGACGAGGACAAAACAGCCGACGGCCCTCGGAGCGTAGTGAAGCTGTCAGTGTGAATAAAAAACGGTATGTTTTGTTGAAAGGGATGCAATGCCGAGGAAGGACTGGAACTGGAATGTACAGTGGACGGCGTGCACGGCCTGGGGCTCACATGTCGACGGAATTGTATGCATTCTCTCAACGAGCGTACTCGTCGTCAATGACCGATGCCGGGGGCGTTTGTACTTTGGACGGACTTCAACGCTCGAATGCAATGCTACTGTGTATCTAGCGGTAATGGAATAGAACGCAGTTCGGATGTCAACAAACTAGTGACATCACCAGAGCGATCATATGGGTAGAGCAACGTGGGGCGTCATCAAATGCAAGGAGGCGGAAGACTAGAGTAGAGCAAAGCACGTGTCGCGTACGCCTGCGGTCACGGGACGGGACCGGACGCTGACTACGCGCTGACTGCGCCGTGCTGCGGCAGCGACTGAGAGGGCGGCGCCGGGCCCCGCCGCGATCGATCGGTCGTCCCGTGACTGCTCTGCCCCAACAGGCACCGCCATCGCACCGCAGTCGTCGCTCAGCTGATCGCCGCCTGCGCCCTTGCTCCGCTGCAACGCTTCCCCATGCTCTCCCTTCATGCTCTTGCGTGTGATTTCACTGACCTTTTTACACCTCCCAAATTAATGTAGCCGAAATCTCGAAATTTCAGCAAGTCTGATCCCGTGTTCTGCTGCAGTGCGCGATGTAGGTCGATTGATTTTTGCAGGATTACACGTCTCGCTTTGCCGCATTCGGCGATGAGTTCCGAGAGGCGTTTGCGCAACGAGAACGTCGTATCGAAACCGTGGTCTGTGATAAAATTTATTATCAGGTCGAAGAGGTCGACTTCTTTCTTCAGCGCACAAATAGACTGCGCTGAAGGACAGGTGTCAGGAGCAAAGTCGGAGACGATATCTTTGTAGGATAAAAAGCGGATTAGTGCAGCTGCTATGGCTATGAGGGCGAAAATGCATTTTCGTCCCACTTTCTTGCGCGTTTAGAAAGTGCAAAGTGAGCCAACCGAAGCCACTCGTGGACTGCACTTAACGGTACTGCACTTGTTTTGCTCCGCCGTGCCAAATCCGTATTGCAAGCAGTTTTTCAACTAGTCGCCTTGACAATTTGAATGTTTTTCAGTGGAGCAGCACTGCCACGCGCCCCTTCCTCCGTCTCTCAGAAATTTCCATTGTCATGGCTGCCACGTACGACGCCGACTCGTGGATGAAGGAGAACACCGCTCGTCGAGCGACTCGCCGTTCCAAGCAGCACAAAGAGACCGGCTTCATTCGCCGCGTCTCCGACGATCAGTTTCCACACACCGCCGCTCTTAAGGCCACTAATGGGGTACGCTGCGCGTAATTATATACGAACGCAATACGATTTAATTACAAATCTACTGTCGGTTGGTGCAGAAAAGAAATTGCTCTTACATTATCACTGAGAGGGACGCTTGTGGTCGCCTCTCGTTCGCAGACTAACGGCGATGTCGATTTTTTACAAGGCGCCGTGCGTACTCAAGAAATTCCCGAATTGTGCCCGTTGCTTTTCGTAGGACCAAGAATGCATGATTCATGCTTTCACTTTCACATTGCAAAATTCGATTTACATTGTTAGTTTTTGATTTGAATGTCTGAAACTATGTTTGCAAGATTCAGACGATCAATATCAATACTTGAACCGATTCACGAAAAATCGTAACGGTACCGGTTCAGCTCCAGTGGAACGATTGTAATATCAATCAATGCACCGACTAGATCTTTCGCTAAAATTGTAACTTAGTAGCAGAGAAGCTCCGCCTGCTAGAGCTGCGAATTTTTCTATCGAAGTTTCATTATTGCAGTTGAATGTACCGACCGAAGAAAAGGACCCCTTCGACTTGCCCACTCCACTGATGATCTACTCGCTTAACAAGAAAGGACGTTGGAACTGCGTTCAAAGGCTCCGCAGCATCGATGATATGCAATCGCCCTCGGTGCAGGTGTGCACTTTATTTCGCAAACTTTTACTACTCTTGAGATTGCGACTAAAACTGCTGCTGGTGCTTGTAGTTATTGGCCGATTTTTTGCGTGCATCGCAGCTGACTGATCAACGCGCTTATCGCTACTGCAATATGCAGCTGTTGCATTAGTTTTATGACATAGGCTTCTAAAATTAGGTTATGAAAGAGGTGCATTATAGTGCTTGATTTTGTAAACAAGGAGCGTTTGATGTTGCATTTCTGGCGGTCGATCTTGAATGAGGAGCACCGTTTATGGAAGAGCGTTCCGCTCGATTTTCCTCAAATTGGAATCGGAAAACAAACTTGAGTGCTCAAGAAGCGCTGAATCAAGTCAGTCTGATTCTCACTTGAGAAGTGGGGTATCTGAATAACAAATCAACACATGTCATAGCATTTCATGATTTATTTTTGTTTGTTGCGACTGATAAACTTTCTGATTAGGTGACAGCATTGGAGAAGTATCTCCAGGCGGGGAGCCCGCCGACGCCGACGGCGCTCGACGACAAGAAAATGACGGCGGCGTTGCGCGTCGTTGACGAGCACGTGGTCGCCCTCGCCGACGACCGAAACCCAACTCCGCCAAGGAGCACCGAACAGGTGCGCTAATTTCGTTCTGTTTGCTTTTGCGCTCGCCCGGACAAGCGCAAGGCCGCCCGACGTACGCACGAGTGGCAGCTACGTCGAGCTGCGTCAGCATGTCGAGGAGAAAACTGCTGAGAGGGGCGATTGGACTCCCGGCTCACTCCCACGGACGCATAACTCTGCTAGCTCTATGAAAACGCCTTCATATTCGCCCTATTTCTGTTTCACAATTTTTATTTCGACACCCTCTTTGCTAATGTTAGCTGTTATCAGGTGCAGAAAAGTTATGACGCATTTAGAATGTGTGTCATGCAATGTTGCGCAAAAGGCTATTTGAGTCATGGTATGAATAGCTTTGCTACGAACAGTTCTGTCAGCTCTGGTAGCGTCTGGGCGCTAACATAATCGGCATATTCGCGCTTGCAGCAGTTGGTGCGCTCTACGAGCGTCGACTCGCTGTCGGACACTCGCCAGCAGGTCAGCTACGAAGTGGCGCTGCTGCACCCATCGGCTGCCCTCTGGACCAAACACGCTAAAGGTCAGCCGGTCAATCCACTATCGCGTGACCGAGGGGGAGTGACAGGGAGGGAGGGGGCAGAGTACGCTTGATATGGAACGCGTTCGTGTTGGTAGATGATGAATTTGTGGAACAGAAAAGTGGCACTGATCAACATCTGAGATGTGTGTGTATGTGTGACGCCCGGGGGTCTTTATCGCCAGATGTTATTCTATAAAACAGCGGTAACTTTTCTCTCGCAAACGGCCTCCAGATGTTACGAAAATGTGGCGCGCAAAATACGGATAGCGTCTGACGCCTGGCCTGGCCGGTCGATTGATCGCGGTCGCACGACAAAGAAGCGACGACGGGGGTGGTTCGTAGTTTGAGATGACAGGCGGTGGCAAGATGGACAAGAGCGACTCGGAGCCGTCGCCCACGCTCAGGAAACCGCTCGTTGTGCCACTTGTCGATTGCATTCGTCTCAAGCCGACGTCCAACGGCAAGAACAAGACCAAAAAGGTTAGAGGCTTTGCATTGCTCTCGTTCTTAGCGGAATGTCTGAGAATGAATCAGTGTCTGGGGGTATGAATGAGAGCGCCACGTAGTTGCGCTGAGCATTAGTGCCCGGAAAGATCATGATCTAGCGGCCACCACCGTCGAACTGAACCCCAGAGCGCGCGCGTTGCTCATGCCCCATGTCAGTCATCCGCTATCACTGCTTAGCATTACCGTAGCTCAATAGTCGCATGTACAAGTTGGGTGAAAAGATGGGTCAAAAATCGAGCGCTCGCATTCTTCTCTTTGATCGACTTTGCTCGATTACCACTCCCTTCCTTCCGTGTGCCCCATCACACGGCGAGTTTTTGTCGAACAATGACAGCGCAGCGGAATGGAAAGAAACTGGTTCGTCTTAGTGTGCACCTTTTATGGCGCTAGCTTATGTGGTTGGGCGTGTTTGCGTGTTTGCTTATCGAAGTCCACTTTGCAAGCCATTCTTTAACGTCAAAAACTGACAATAACAGACAAAAACCATTGTCGAGCGATAAATTGACTATCGCAATCGAGTGCATCGAATCCAGCGAGCTGAGACCATAGTTGTACATCAAAGCCGACCGCTCTATTGCTGTCGTGTCATAATTGAGCGACGTTTACTGCGCATCTGTCCATTGCCTGCCATGAATCGACCCCGATGTAACCGACTTTTTCCCTACGATGGCTTTGCAATTCAGCGCTCCAGTTTTCTCTCCTTGTCACGCTCCTACGCGCCGGTTTCTTTATTCAGAGGCGAAACACGCCCGACTCTCGGTCGATTGTCCAAACGAATTTGCGTCCCGCCGAGCACTACCCAGCACGCTTTTTGAAGCAACCGGTTGAAGGAATTTCGGGCTATTTCATTTTTAAGTTTTGCCCAAAGCTTGGGCGGAACGAATGAAGCAGCCAGTCGTTAAAGCGGCGTTGTACGATCGAATCTAAGACCACTTTGCGCCAGCAAACTTTGATCTGATTGCGCCAGTGCGCCAGCGAATCCCGCCGACTGTTTCGTCTCGGAAGCGCCAGCTGTAGGCTAGTCGGAGTTTCGAAGACGCACAACTGCGTCGTCATCGGCGATCTCTCATGCAATCAGTCGCTGCTCTTACGCTAGCCGACACCAGGCTTGAATCGATTTTGCTACATCAGACATATGGACACCATAGGTGGAAACGTCCGAGGGACTGAGCATGCAGCGCAGACTCCAAAATATTTTCCCATCCTATTGGAGTTATCCGTAGACGAGCATTGGGAGAGAGAGAAATGGGGATTCGGCGCTCGCTGTTCTTGCATACTCCCAAATGGAAGAGTGGGGTGGCTCGCAACGCATCTCTGCAGCGAGCGCTGAACGCTCAATCAGCTTTGCGAAAAAAAGTCGGCAGACGGAAGTTCAAATGATTCCCTGCTAAAATCTACTTCAGAGTGTGCGTAACTAACTGGGGTTTTCTATCTTCTCAAGCTGAAAAACTGCGCTGCAGTACACCGTGCCACAAACTCGTGGACACATATGTTCCTGGTCGCGTGCGTAGTAAAAGCGTCGGCGTTAGACGTCAATCCGTTGCTAACTGGCAGTTCACTTTGTCAGTTTAGTTGAAACGCAAATCAATCTGCGTGCCTGGACACGCTAGATACTGATATCAGTGCAAAGAGAGCGCGCTGTGTGCGCACCTTTTTCTTGGCTATGAATCAGAAAGCGAGCCGCGTGGTCTGGCCGCTGTGATCGGGCGGCATTGGCGACCCCAGCGCGCACAATGGTGTTTGTGCGCGTGACCGACAGAAACACTCGATCATGTGATGACATCGGTTGTCCGTCGTCGACACGACGCGGCTGACGTCAGCGCCGCGCTCCTTATGCGCTCGGGTTTACAGATTTTTAGTGCACTATTGTTCTGAGTTTTGGTCTTGTGGTAGAATCACCGACTGTCACCCGTAATGGCCCCGCTTTGATTCCCGGCATCGGAAATAGCCGGTGACAGGCATGAGACAGCCGACCGTGGAAACGCACGTCAACGGGACAAAGGGCCGTCAGAGGGAGGCCCGAAATAGCGTACTTTGCGTTGGAGCGGGAAAAATGATACGAAACTTCTTTTGTGAACTATTGTTCTACAATCAACTCCCCCGAGGGTGCACTTGATTGATTGGCTTAATCTGACGCCTCTCTGCGATTGGGTGTTATATGGTTGTATGTTTTTTCAAAAGTGCGTACACTTACACTTGAAGTCTTCCAGCCTTTGTTGAAGCGTTGTATAGTGGCGCAAAAGGGGGGACGACGACAACAGGCTTTGTGAAGAACTCTCAGTTCACTTCAGTTCTCTGGCATCTTATTTTCGCTCTTCCCGCATCGTGGCCCATTGAGAGAGAGAGACTGTTGAGTTTTCGAAAGTAGCTTTGGAATGATAACACGCATTACTGCTTTCGAACGCGAAATGACAAAATAAAAATGCCCGCTGACAACAAATTACCAACACTTCAAGGTGTTCTGATAAGAGCGGACGATGGAGTATCTCAGAGACTGCATGTGCATGAACTTTTGGGACAGTCAATGATATAGCCAGATTGGATAAAATTGCAAACAACAAATGGACAGATTTATTTGCAGAATGGTGCTATGCCGGAGGCAACCAAGAACGTCGGCGAATGGGAGGTGGTGGCCGACGAATCGAAGACCGAGTTTGATGGCGATTGGGAGCTGGTGTAAGGCCGACTGCCGCCGTTTCGTCTAGGCCGTCGATTTAGCCAACGAACGACGTTGTACTATAGTGCTGTCGCTTAGTCGTAGGCCTAGCAAGGGCCGCGTCGCCTCGTCTCTCAATTGTCGCCGAGCTGATGTATCTTCTCCATTTTCTTCAAGGAAAACAACAACGCGTGTACTTGGGTTGGTCTCATGTCTCGTTCGCTGAACGCACTCAGTCATAAATTTATCCTGAAACCGAACCCTGTTATCGTTTGCATTTCAAACAAATCCATCAATGTGACTTGACGAGAAGTGTCATATCACAAAAACTGTAAAGTTGCTATAAGATTTTTAGCTTTAAGTTGATCCATGCAACTAAAATTCAGTTTGTACAACATTATCTTAAAAGATAACAAAACAAGGGAGTTCGGTTCAAGTTCAGTGATATTTTTATGGCTTCTTGCGCAACTGGTATGTGGAAGATACTGCTGTAGTGCCGCTTATCTCTCTGCTGTGCATATTGTGGGAATCGATGTTCGATTTTCTTCGATTTCGCGTGTTGGCCTGGGGCTGTAGCGATGTATTAATGCTAGCGCTGGTCGACGCTGCGTCCTCTTATCTGCTGATGCACACTGATGTCTGTTCATAATTTCTCGACTGTTTATAATTGTCACTAGCTGTACATAGACCTCATGTTCAGTAAAATATTGCGGTTCACTTACAACTCACATCCACAAATCTTTTACGCGAGAAAAAGCACTGTACAGCAGCGGTATTTCCTTGCAAACGTGTTATAGAGGTGGGAGGGGGCTAATTCATCGCTGATATTGTTTACCGAAACCGCTAATTTAGAAGGTATCATCCTTTGAAAGGTACACAGTACTTAACCGAAACCTAACAGTGGTTTGCAATCCTGATATTTCAATTTTGAGGAAGGAGGCTTGACCTAGAAATTCTAGGAACCGACGAACTTCATTCGAACGCAATCTTAGACAACAGATGAATTTGTAAGCACTAAACGCTCAATAAGTAAGCTTAACACTTCGCTGCAGCTAGGTTGATTACGGAACTCTACTAAAGTTCTTTTCAGAAAATGATATTTGCCAAAAAATCTTTGCATTAAATCCAGTATCGGTGTGGATAAGGCTCGATTGTTTGACAGAAGAGCCCGGCTCAGTTTCATATTACTTTTAATCGTTTATACGATTAATGAGCATCCTTTTAGTTTGCAGACAACTGGAAAATAAATGAGAAATCATATAGTTGTGGAAGGAACGAAGCGACAGTCGTCGCGAAGTTACAGCTGCGTGACCATAAAACCGGGCTTTCAACTGAAAAAGTTTTAAGTTTTTGAATTTTTTGTGAACACGTTCTCAGACATGTTTTTATTTTGCAAAATGTTGTCACTCAGTGGTGAACTATGATCATTCGATAGCGTAAGAGTGAAAAAGTGGTGCTCGGAACAAGCGAGTTTTTGTTTGAGATGTTTAGTAATTCATCACTAAAGACAGCCAAATGAGTAAGAGAGAAAAATCATGCCAGGCATATGATACATAAACTGCAGTTTTCCCCCATTTAAACAACTTTTGGTTCAAGACATTCAAAAAAAATTTGCGCGAAATTCCCTTGTAATCTAATTAGAGGTCGTTACATATTAGGTATTACGTTTTTGACAGAGCCGCATACAAATAACGCTGCTCTCCAACAAAAAAATAAGCTCGAATAAAGACGGTGGAAAATCAAAGAAGAGGCCAATACATTATTCAGTTCGAATAAATACGAGAGTTGCGTTCGACGACTCGATCTGCAAGCTTTTCGATATCAATTCCTGAATTGACGGCATCCATATACAGAGCACTAGAGCCAACGGCTGCCTTCGCGAAAATGACCTCCTCTGTTGCCAGCGTTTCGCCCGCGACCAAGCCAGCCCTCTCCACTGTCATAATCACCAAAGTCGGGAGGATATTGTCCCGCGTTCGCAGTTGCTGTACTGCTGCTGCCGCGACTCATAGAAGTGAGAAAGTCTTTGAGCATTAGGCGTTGTTCATCTTCAGTCGCGGCGAAGAAGGCTTCGGTAAGATCCTGCACTTGTTGCTCGGTTAACGGCGCCGGAGTCGTCGGCGCAGGTGGGCATGGCTGACCTCCTCGATATCCTCCAAATGATCCGCGTCCGCTATTCGGGAAGCCGTAAAAATAGTCGCCGTAGTCTGGAAACATTACCGGCCGACCGAACTGACCGCCAAAACCGCCGCGTCGACCATGCTATGATAAACAGATACGTTTAAGTTCCTAACATTAATGCTGTAAGTAAAATTGGCCATTTTAATTTTCATTAGCATAAGGCTGCTCATCTGTCACTGATTTGAAAGTCTACCATTTCATATATGCAAACATGTGGTAAATACGTAACTCTCTGTCGACTTTGACTACTTGTATAAAAGCTGATTTTCCTCAACATTACATGGATGCGATGTTTCAAAGATGACTTCCGTTGATGCGCGCTTTCTCTTAGTCCTGTCGACAGTATAGCCCTATTTATGTCCATATCAAACAGTTGACGATTTCTGGTAATCTGACCGACATCCATCTAATTGTGTAAGCCAGACGTGTTTTTAAATAACATAATATTCTCTCGAATGGAAGTTGAGAAATTTAAAACTCAATCTTGATGAACAGACTGAGTCAATTTCAAGGTAAATCGTGCTGTACTATGGGAAGATTAATCTTAACTGATAAATGCTATTCCGCCTTCTCAGCGAAAGCCTTCAAATTTATTTGGCCACGTTCACAATTTGACACAATTTCTATTCTCGAGTCGTAATACACAAAATTTCACTTGACAGTAAGTCGAAATAGTGTAGCTATGGAAAGAAAGCAGTGTTGGAAGCAAATTCTGTTACGCTCGATACTTACCGGAACGCCACATGTTAGAGCCATAAGAGAGAAAAGCAGCACAAAGCGAACAGTCGACATCATGACAGCGTGTTGGAATCAGAATCTGTACATCATGCGACTTCCACCCATCGGGTCGCAAATTCCATATTTTAATTCGCTCGCTGGCCATTCAGTCGGGAGGCCAGAGTTTCCGGTTGTATAGGCCGAATCAAATCGCATGCATTTTTGCAACAATCGTTCACAGGTTGACGTGAGAGCAAGCGTTCGGTCGGTGATCACTTTGCTGATTCACTCGCTGATCAACAAATCGTGAAATAAATTGTTGTTCTATTTGTGAAATAATAAAGTTGACGTGATGGTCATGCCAGCTTGTTGTAAACAGCGGTGGGGTAATCTGAGCGACTACCAAGAAAATTATATAGAAAGATTTTCTTCTTTGAATATATGCAGCCTACAGAGTGAGTATTATATGTGGCAAAGGTTCGGATAGCTTATTAACCTATTTCACAGCGATAACTCATTCACATGTCGCAGAGGTAAAAATTACAGGAAAAACGAGCGTTTCACATTTTGAATGCAGCAGCGATGGCGGTATATGTCAGTTATTAAATGAACAGTTAGCTTCAAGTATGCGATATGCTTACATACACATCCGTTTCATCACAACTTCAACCTTGAATGTATAATTTTTCGATGCTGACTGGCCAATTGCGTGTTATACTCCACGACACAAGTTGGCAGCACACTTTGCGTTCTACACGTAAACAAACAACCAATAATGTTATTCTGGCTGTATTTTGTGCACTTTCAGCAGCGGCGCCGCTGCCTGTGAGGAGGGTGTAGTCGAAGTCGTTCTGTCAACGCTCATGATTGATATCACCTTGAATCCAATAAGTTTCATCACTTTATGACGAATGGTACTAAATTTATCGTTTCACAGTCGGTCGTCATGGTTCAACAATGAGTAACTTACGGATTCAATACGTAATATATAACTGGATTAATTCCGTTAATCAGAATCCAAAATGTGTTCACGATGATATACCCCCATTTGGGCATATTCGGGAAGATTTTCGGCAAGGTCATCCATGAAGTTTGCACTAGGAAGCTGAAAGAGGTTTGTGCCAAGCAATGAAGAGAAAACAGCAGCAACAGAGTTACATGGAATTTTCAAGAACATCACAACATGGTTTTTCGAGAATTTCGGATCGAACTCACGTGAAAAAGAAAATGATGGAAACTTGGAGGGTAATCTGCATTTCTCTGGCTCGCACTTTCCTCTGCTGAGCGCTGTCATTTTCCATTCTTTTACGCTGCAAGGAGTTAGAGTTATAATGAAATTTCGCTGGAAAAATGCAAGAAAATACCATTGTCCGCAGCATTAAAATTACGCCCAAATAACAAATTCCCATCACAATAATCTGAACGAGACAAGCCCACGTATCTATTTGATGCGAGATATCGCTGCCTTTGCTATCGTCGTAGTAGTAGTAGTAAGAATCTTTAAGGTAGACAAAGTTGACAAATGGAGTCAGGTAAACAATCATCCAGATCAATGCATACAGGTAGGATATTAAAATCAAAATCTGAAATTATTTTCAATGATATTCACTAGCGATCGTATGACAAGCTTTTGTTTCTGCTTTAGTTTTTTGTGGATTATGACAAACTGCTCAAACATGCGAATATGTTACCAATGTGATTCGATTTGAGAAGATCTTTTTTACGTGATGCGGAAACGCAACATGAGCAAAGCGATTGATAGCGAGAACTGTGCTGAGGAAAAGATAGGCGAGCCATGCGGAAGAGATCAGTCCGCCAGAGAAAGCGTTCAGCCAGTGAGGCACTTGCTCCATTTTGATCGGTAGTAGAGTGTAAACGCCGCCCACCAAATGCATGGCCGCTTGAACAAGATCCAAGATGCATATGTGAAACATGAACATAAATGAGTCCATTTTGCGCAATTCTTGGTCCCGAAACACCTGTAGTAGTGAATATTGCATTTTGTTAGATGCTATCACTTGTCAATATAACGCAAAACCTGCTCAGAATAGTAATAATAAACAAAAATAATCAAAGTAAAAAGGTATAGTAAGAACGGGAGTTGTGCAGATAACACCTCACATAAAATATCAAAATATATCACACATCTCGTGCTAAATGAATGCTGGCTATTTTCATAATAATGTTGGAAGTGTTTGATAGCCCTTTCTGACAATTACTTTCGAGGCGATACAAAATACACCATTTCCGCTTCAATTACAACATTTTCCGACTCAAAGAGAACATTATTCAAGTCAAATCGGTTAGAAAAACATCCTCTATTGTTTGAAAACAGTCCCCTTTGAACTGGAAAGTGCTGTGTCTGCTGTAGAAAGCGTCCTTAAGAAAGTAGAAGTAATCTCTAGAATTGGAAATTGAGAGCCCGAGGACCACTGTCAATTGCCCACCGTAAACATCCTTGTTGCAGTGCAGATTTCTACTGGCTCGGTCATTCAAATAACAATCGCGTCAATTTTCTGGGAAAGCGAAAAACACGGGGATACTGCGCTGCCGCTACTACTATTAGAAAGCAATAAAACGGTAGTAAGCGCTCACAATTAAGCAGGGAATTAAGAGCAGAATGTCTATCAGCGCCAGGACGCAGTATCCGCTACCAATAGCGATATCTTGCACTCTGGAATTCATCGATGAATTCGTGATATTGCTGACTTCCTCCAACATTATTCTTGTTTTCAGTTGACTGAGATGAGTAAATGACTCGCAGGGATACTGGCTGCGAATATGACGCGGCAGTTGAGAATGCTGGCATGTGACCGGTCTCCAGCCGCTGAATCACGTTTCCAGTAAATACGAGCAAGGACGTTTCAAGTAAATACGAGCAAGGACGTTTCAAGAATATCATTGTGAGTGTACACATATATTTAGCGAAAGCTTTTTTCTCATGTTTCTGCAGAAATATCTTTGCAAGTGCAACTCCCTCTCCCAACTCTTCAAGTCCATATATGCGATGATGACATCTGCGATATATCAGCTAATCATTCGTCTTCTGCTTGACATATCATGTGTTCATGTTCACTTTTGCTGCTCGCTCATTTTGTGTTCATCCTCCTTTACATTACACAGGCGCTTTCTTTCTAGTACTTAAGGAAGCAGAAATATAACTGCATTTCCGTTGAACGACATAGCATTTTTCATTGGTCGAATTCTTATATTTGCTATCTCGCTCCATAGCACAACCACACATGTGCATTAAACGCAAAGTACAATGTATATTCAATTGTTCTCAAATATTGTTCTTATTCACAATTTTAGCGATGGTTAACAATAGTTCTTCTTTTCGAACAAAAGTTCCTCCGCTCTGGTGTGATTCAGCTGAACATTTTGACAAGTTGGCAAAGCGCCAAGTACAGGCGCGAAGCTGGAACCGACGAGTTGGGGCCCGTTTCATACATCTGTTGACAATTGAGAATTGAGTAATTGAGTAGTACTTCTGCGTTTTCTTCATCGCATTGTAGTATGCAGAATTCATGCACAGGGGAAACTGAGACTCACTTATTCAATTCTCAATATTTCACAGTTTTTTGATAAGACTTCTGAGGGAGGGAGGGGAAATCGTATAATTTGTAGAGAAGAATTCCGAATACGGAAGGTATCAACAAATTTACGTAAATATCTCTAGTAATGCTTTAAAGTAGGAGGGATATCGAAAAACCGGAGAGATCCTTCCCTCTTCCTCCCAGTTTCGCCTCTGGCCAAGCAACAGAACGTTTATGTTAACGAGAGAATTACATATAAGACATCCGACCCGAGTCACGACTCATGTTTGCAATAGATCAACAAATGTTAATTCTGAATATTGTTTCCTCTGCCGAGAAGGCCTCCAGCTAGAATTTGTCCCAAGTCAATGTTTTCTAGAGGGGAAGTGCCACTTTGTGCTTCAGTCTTGACGGCAGCCTCGGTGCCAGTTTCTACGCCAGTTTCCACGCCAGTTTCCACGGCAGTTTCCACGGTAGTCTCGACGCCAGTTTCAGGGCCAGGTTCGACGGTGGTCTCGAAGCCAGTCTCAGCGCCAGGTTCGATGGTAGTCTCAGCGACACCCTCAGCACCCTCAACACCGCTAGCTGCAAGGCTGTCGCTGGGTCCGAGGAAACTGCCGAGGATGTCTAGGGGACTGCCGCCTCCACCGCCTTCCTTCCCTCCACCGCCCTTGCCGACGACTCCCAACAGCTGCGCGAAGAGATCGTTGTTATTCCCAGCAAACGGGTCTGTGTCGCCGCTGCCGAGGAAGTTGCTGAAAGTTACGGTAGAATTTGCTTTGAGGTCTCGTATTAATTAGAAATTACGCGCAATCAGAGCTTTATTTATACCATTTTCACTTTAATAAGAACACTTTCCGCATCAAACTGTACATCATCTATATTAATTTCATTTGGAAAACGTCCACTTTTTAATCTTGAACTGTTTCTGCTGGAGTGAAAATGATCTCACATAGTTCCGCTATAGTCTCGTGGTAGGATTTAAGGCTGTCACCCGTAAAGGCCCGGGTTCGATTTCCAATATCGGCATAGCCCGGTCTCAGATATACGAAAGCCAACTAAGGAAAGGCACGTGTCTTGACAAGGGCCTTCTTACGACGACCCGAAAAAGTGGACCCTGATTCGGAGCGGGAAGTACGCTAGGAAAATGATCTACCTGAACGGATTGCCACCACCGCCGAGCAAAGAGCCGAGTGGGTCACCCCCGGCGCCGCTGCTGCCGCCACTGCCGCCGCCCAAAAATTTGCTGAACCCATCAAGGCCGATGCCTTGTAGCAGACCGCCGATCGCATCGCCATCACCAGCACCACCGCTACCGGCGGCGGCGCCACCAGCGCCCTCGCCGCCTTCTACTCCGCTGCCGATCAGACCATCGATCACCTTCACTGCTCCTCCGCCTTTCC
>NIUQ01000806.1:0-40143 GCA_002796945.1 Plectus sambesii
TCGGCCATAGCGACAGGTCATAGCGTCAACATCGGCCATAGCGACACATTGAGTCGGTCCCGAGTACCATCTTTGACATGTTTACAACACCTGCCATAGCGACAGCCAGCTAATTAGCCATATTTTTCCTCTCTCCCTCGCCGTAACTGCCTAATATAGGCAATTACGAAGGGCGATCCGCGCCAAAACTGTCTTTCTCTCTGGTAGGTCAGTTCATCTGGCTGTCGCTTGCCCTGCCCGCACAGAGCTTTCATTGTC
Source organism: Plectus sambesii (assembly GCA_002796945.1). Lineage (NCBI taxonomy): Eukaryota > Metazoa > Nematoda > Chromadorea > Plectida > Plectidae > Plectus > Plectus sambesii. The sequence continues at coordinate 259 of NIUQ01000806.1, forward strand.
TGTAGAGCATTTAAGTGGCTTCAGAATCAAGCTAGTAGTGCAGTATTGTACCGCACGGTGTAAAACACTCATTTTTGGAGGCACTAACACAGATTTAATTTATAAAAGATGTGTCCCGCCACGAAAACAGGCATACTGTAGAAGTCCATAGCGACACCGGCCATAGCGACACTTCCTTTTTTCCGGTCCCGAGGGTGTCGCTATGGCCGATGTTGACTGTATATCATTGATCTGTGTCGACAGTACGACAAATTTGAGACATTCCACACGAGACCAAGTCGAATACAAAATTTGCGGCTGAGCCGCAAGACGCAAGATTCAAAATTTTTGTTGCTTGCGGCTGAGCCGCAAAAAGACGCCGCATTGTGACCACGCGCGGCAGCAAATGCGGCTGCCGCATTTGCGGCTCAGCCGCAATTGCGGCTTGCGGCTGCATTGTGACCACCGCTTTAGCGCAGCGCTCTCCGCTAGTTTAACATTATTTTCGTACGTTCTACCCTAAAACACCCTAGCATACAAAATTTCATCGAAATCCGAAAACTTTTTGCTAAATGTGCCAAAAGTTTCTCGATGCATAGAAAAATCCGATCTTAAAATTAAAAATGGGAGAGACCGTGGATTACTTGGCTTTCTTTTTTCTGCTAATTTTTGCTCTTAGAGTAACTTGGAAAAATTAGTTATAGATTTCGACTACGAAATTTCAAGTCACTTAAGATTCTGAAGATTGATAGTATGAAACTTGCTCTTTCCAACAAGCTACATTTCTTTACTTAAAAATTCATTATTCTCAAGAAGCTGGTAAGAAATGTAGCAAATGGAGGGGCAAATCGTATGAGGCTCTTAGAAAAACGATCACAGAATTTTATTTCTAGATTTAAATACTACCAAAGTTCAGATCGTAATCACTTGAAACTAGCTCTTTCGAATGATCTATCAACCTGTACTTAAAAATTAATATTTCTCAAAAGGTGGTCAAAAATTGTATTAAGGCGCGCCAGAAAATACGTCAAAAGTCGTCGAGCACCAAAAAGGCGAAATTCAGCGATCAGCTTCTGTCGAGTCGTGTTTAGTAACTAAAGTGATTAAAGTAATGATTTATAGTTCTTTTAAAAGAGGCTCCCTTTAATTATCAAACTATAATAGCTCAAGGAAATCTGTCAGCATAAAATTTTAACAATTAGTTTTCCATAAAGAATTCGTGCAAAAATGAGCGTACCGTGACGTCCAAAAAATCATCGCGTTAAAACCACGTCATTGCTGATAAAAGCAACCGTTTTAAATCATCTTTTGCACATTTTTACAAAAACACATGAAGATTTCATGTTCCAAGTTTGAAGCAATTTGGTTTTTTGTCTTCAAAGTTATCACGAAAACGACTATCCTGGAACTTTTTTGTCGCTCTGTATTTAGCAGTCAGCAATGCTGAAACTGAAATCGGTGTCAGGCATGCGACGACCGACCGTATAATCTACTGTCGCATCCAAAGCGGGCCCCTCTCTCACACTGTTGAGTGAGGACCCCAAAAAGCGGACCCTATGATTATGAGTCAAACGCTAAGGAAATACTGAAACTAAGATAACATCTCAAATAGCAAAAAGGGATTTTATTTAACCTGGATTATTGGAATCGGGCGAATCTTTCCATGGCTCTGTAACGTGAACGAGTTGCAGAACAAGAGGGCGTCTAGTAACCAGATCCTTTCCTCTTGGAAGAAAGTCGAAACCGACGATACTTTCCAGTACCGAACTCTTACCGCTACTCTGAAATACGCGCTCGTCAAATTTTGTTTATTATAAATACTTTGCTTCGCAGCCAAAAGGTTTCAAAGCTAAAGTCCTTTATCGGTCCTCAAAATGATTTCTGAGGAACTGAACCGTACAATCCACAGAAAGCTCGTCAACGATTGCGTTGCGCCCTTACATGCCCCACTGCAATAGGAATAGAATTGGTCATCGGTCATACACCTGGGGGGAGGCGTACAAGCCAGGTCTACGGGGCACCCACACCAACGATACCGTCACTTATTTCAATGCTTCTTTAAAAAAGGTCGCCGTTTAATGGCGAACAATTTTATATAATCCTGTGCTTTCTGCGAGTCGTAGTCACAAACGTGTTGGAGGATGCGTTCCTTCTTCCCCACAAAAATTAATTAAATTAAAAATGGAAGGCTGAAATCAAGAAATAACTATTTCAGCCAGTCTTCGAAATGAGACCGCTTAATCGAGTGCTGTGTGAGTAATCTTCCACCACTTAACCTGTGACCATCACTGGTGAACAATTTTATATAAATCAGCAAGATAAAGCAATTAACGCTCAAAATTTTTGTAGAGTTTCTTGAGTGTGTAAGCGGCTGTGGCAATGAGTTCACTTCGTACAACTTAACCGCACACTTACACGAAATGAGAGAAAATTGGCCTTAGACTATATTTGGGGCACTTTTTATTGAGATTGGCGAGACATCAAAAAAGAAAAATTTAGGACAAAATAAGCGTCAGACATAGAAAATCTCAGAATAGTGTAATCACCAGCTAGAACACATACAACCAAGAATGTGCAACTCCGCGCCGTTGAAAAATTGGCAAAGTTTGGATAGAAAATAAATAATGTTCTTGCATTTTGTTTTGCATGATTTCTATATGAGAAGAAAGAGGAATTTTCGCTCTACAATTGTGTGTTTTTGTCTTCGGAAATGGTCAAGTCGTTGGCGAACACGAGCTCCTTGAAAAACACGCGTTCGACGGTCTTTTGTTCACCGCGGGGACAGCCTTGCCCCGCTTTCCAAAAATCATGGCAAATATTGGCCATCCCATGCAAAAAGATGGAAAAATCGACGATGTTCGCAGCCACTCAACAGAGTCGAATGACGCCATCTTTGCTCGCTATTGCATGTGACTGTGTTGAGCGTTTCTTTCAGCATTCTTTGAAAACAAGCGCCTAACACCAGTACGTTTATATTTACCATCACCAATGCAAAACATTAGAGCGGCTAAGCAACGAGTGGCTGCGAACATCGTCGATTTTTCTATCTTTTTGCATGGGATGGCAAATATTTGCCATGATTTTTGGAAGGCGGGGCAAGGCNGTCCCCGCGGTGAACAAAAGACCGTCGAACGCGTGTTTTTCAAGGAGCTCGTGTTCGCCAACGACTTGACCATTTCCGAAGACAAAAACACACAATTGTAGAGCGAAAATTCCTCTTTCTTCTCATATAGAAATCATGCAAAACAAAATGCAAGAACATCATTTATTTTCTATCCAAACTTTGCCAATTTTTCAACGGCGCTGAGTTGCGCATTCTTGGTTGTACGTGCGAAAGGGATTACCGTATTTTCGGATATAATGGCACACGCGGAAATAGTGGCACAGGCGGAAATAGTGGCACATGTGCCACTATTTTTCGTTGAAATCGAAATCACGTGCCGATTTTTTCGTACTCGGCTGCATTACCGATAACCACGCCCCTATAGAATCAATAGAATTTACCGGGTATTCGTTCGCTGCTTCTTCAACACTCTGAAATTTTGTTTTCGTCTCAAATTTCTCATAAAAAAGACCATTTTCCGTGTCTTAGGGATGATGACATATGTTCAGCAGGAGGTTGAAATAATAGTGGCACACGCGGAAATAATGGCACACGCGGAAATAGTGGCACAGGGTAGAGAGTGATTGAAACAATAGTGGCACAGTGCCACTATTTCCGAAAATACGGTAGATATGATAGGTCCGTTGCAGTTATTAGTGCATGGCAATATAAGATGTGAGGGCGCGTTGTTTTCTAGCAGCAAACTGATACCGGCTCTCGCGATGCGGTTCAGAAACTGAGGGTTAATCCGTATGGGAACATAAACATGCACTAATACTTCTGAACTGAAACCGAAACCGTAACACGTCTGTAGTATTGCTTTATCCCGTTACTTGCATTTTTCCTATGTTCGAACTGTGATCCCATTGATTGATAGGGAGCTGTTCTTAGCGTCAGTTGGGGAGCGATTCATTTAAATTTAGGGCCCTTGATCCGCCTAATAATTACTTACAGTTTATTCGAAACGCAATCTGACACGAGCTTTATTTCTTTTCGATATTTTAGTGTATCGTAACCAACAGCGCGACTATTTCAAATCAATCAGCAATAAACTCACTTGTGAGCCAACGACGACGATTCGTGGTAGATCGATTACTTTGCTGGCGTCCACGCCGACAGTGTCAAATATCTTTTGGAGTCTACCGACAGTAGGAATCAATGCATCGAGTAACATACTGTACCGAACTGACGGGCAGCAATGGGACCAGAGTACGTGGTTAGACAAAATAAGAAATTGAAGGCGTTATGAGTTTAATCTTGAAGCGTGCTCTTTTAAACCGTTCACGGTTATTCACGTAGAAGTTTGTAATGCCTGCCATCATCAATAACAGTTGTTGCTTATCACGATGCGTTGTCTTGATCACATGTTCAACCATGCCTTCGACTCATTCGGCAAACAGAGTTCGCCTATCGCAAAGGCTAATAACATCAAAAGCGGTTTTGGTTATCGCTAGCGTTTTATGGACCGGGTGTCCATTCTGCTTTCAAATCTTTCGTCTAACGAAGTTCGCCCACCTTGGCACTTGATAGCATCGATAGCAAATGCTGTTTATCACAAGCCTTATTTTGGTCGAAGGACCACCTACGCCTTCAAACTTTCGTTCAACATAGTTTGCTCATAGCAAACATTCCTTTGCAGTGGTCATTGATAAAGATAGCCGCCTCCATGTTGACCTATTACATCACGGCTTGCATCGTGGGCGGCAAACTGCTAGTGGAGCTGTTTTTGGACATGTAAGTCATCTTTATTACTTCATAAAGTGTTGCCTCGATTATAATCATCAAGCTTTCGCAGTCGAGAGGCATACAAGGCATGTTTTTGTCAAGTACTTACTTAATTACTGCAGTTATCTGCTAAAGCATCTGACTATTTCCACACGATATCAATGTTTAACGTATTTTTATTAAGTTTTAGTTTTTACGCACTCTTTACGCACTTCAATCAAGTTATACTTCAGGAATACTTTCATTATTGAGTTTATTATGATTTACACCGATTACGCTAATATTAATAGGCCTAAAGGCCAATTTTAACAAACAGTTTTAACAGAAACTGTAATGGAGGAGATCTTATGATTTTACTATTGACATTCGCCTGTCTCTTCTTCCTCGTAATCTTATTTTGCAGTTTGAAGTTACTTGGATTCCAACTGTTTAATCGTAGTCGCTACAGTAAAAGGGTCGGTTCGCGCTGTGATTTTTCACACGAGTGCTAATCTGCTATTCAAATTTTCAATTTTGCATTGCTCCCCTTTCCTTTTCAAATTCATAATCTACCTTTTATGCAAAAATATAAAATATCTATTTCATAAAGTGAACAAATAGCATAGATAATTTACAAGTGACCGTAATTTTGGCTAGAACTAATTCTGGGCTTACATGGAGATTCCTTAGAGTATGGATTTTAATTTCAGTAGTACCGCCGAATAGTCCAAATTTAGGATATTAATCTTAGGGCGATAATTAAACCTTGTTTCGATTGAACGAAGTGATTTTTGCAGAAGAAGTCTAAAAACAAAAAAGTTTATAAGCGACCAATATCTATTTAATAATTTATTCTTTTCGCATCAAATTCCGAAACTATACATATTTCCAGATTTCTCTCATCATATCCTCTCGAACGAGATCTAAATGAACTGACTGGTTCGTATTTATGGTCGCATATTTAAATTTGAACTTGCCGCCATTATCTTAGCGATTAAACTAAAAATATCTGACATCATTTTCATTAGTTTTACACTTAAATACCCTAGTATGTCACTTTTAGTATATCACTTTCTAGAGAAATCTGAAAAAATTCTTTACCAACTATGCAAAAGCACTGAACAGGATTCTCAATGATGAAACCACTCCGATCTTAAACTAAAATGTTGGAAACATTAATGAACACTGGCCTTGGCTTATACAGATGTATTTAATGTCGTGAAATCATACTACAGCTGACGTTAATAACTTATGGTTTACTTCATTAACTCTTTATTCCATGACCGATACTTTGACTTTCACACAGTACTGATGAACAGAAAAAAGGAAAAGAGGGATAAAAGTAAACAATACAGAATCGAAACATATTGTGCTTAATGAGTTTTATTCAATGCGACGTCATTTAAATGATCCTAATCTCTTCAGCTATTCATTCGATGACCTTCCGAACGTCCATTACGTTGACTATTTCTCCGGAGCTCCAACGTACCGCCGACAGTGATAGTCAAAGGCATCACTTTGGTTTTTTTAATGAAACACCCGAGTCCGATAGTTTTTAAAAAACAATGACGCGTTTGCGAACTTATGGCCAAGAGGACATATGGACTAATCCACGTGTTAATATCACCGAACACGCTGTAGAGATGAATGCACACTCTGCAATAGTCTTCAAACAAATTTTCAGCAATCATGCGAAGGAAAATCAGCCCGAAAGCACTTAGAACGAGAAAGACGACGAAACTACAGAGAGCGAGTTTCATTTCCGTATAGGCCTTGGTCTTGGCCGCAGCATTGCTTTTTCTGAGCGCAGCGCGATTCCGGGCAAATTTGATGAACTGGATAAGATACATGACAAACAATGTGACGTTTAGCACGATGCCGATCCAGATTCCACTGATTCCTAATGTTATCTAAAAATTGATAACTGATATCTATTAAAGCCCTTAACAATAGAAATAATTCGCAATCACCGCAATACTATTTAAATAACTCAATTCATCCTTCAATCTGTGCATTTTTGTATATTGATCAAAATATGTATGTTAATTTTTTGAATAAAACTCGCCCATTTGAAGGAAAGAAAACGACTTAATAATAATTTGCCCCCAAATTTCGGTTTTTTTCAGCCCCTAATGGGTAGATATTACCCCCAAATGAGTTGCTGTTGCCCTCAAAACAAAATTCAATATATCCCCTGCTACAAAAAATATTTTTGCCCCCTAAATCGACTGATTCTACTCCCTAATTGCTATTTTTACGCCCCATAAATAAAATTACTTGTGGTCCAAAAGTAAAGTAGAAATGCTCTTTGATATGAATAATATTTTTGCGTCCTGACCGATAGATTCTGATCACAAATTGTCGTATTTTGACCCCAAAACAATGGGAAGGAACTCAACATAGGAAAACACGAAAAAAGTATTGCTTTTATTTCACTATTGAAAATGCTGAATCTTCTGACGAAATGACTGCATAATTAGCTCAGATGACGTATGTCACGCGGCCGCTGACAGAAAGGTCTCAAGTGGCTAGATCGGTTATACGCGCGCTGAGATCCTTTCCCTGAATTGCCACATCTCGCGCTCTGACCTGTGCCCTCTTATGTCTCAATTTTTGATCGTCTTCATATCGAAGCATAACATGTATATAAATACTACTGATGCCGATTTCATTTACTAACTTCACAATATCATTAATTTATCCATCGGCGACACTTTTTCCGTTAATTAAAAATTTTTGGGGTAATATGCACTAGTTAGGGGCCAAAGGATGTGTTAATTAGAGAGCAAAGGTAACTTTTATTTCAGGCGTCATTAATTTATTCAGAGGGCAAAATCTATCAATTAGGGGGCAGAAACTATCGTAACTGGCAATATCAACCTTTTTGGGGGCAATATCTATCATTCTGGGGATAATACCGATCGATTTGGAGGCAGAACCGATTTAGAGGGCGGGAGATATCGTAGCCACTGAAAACTCTAAAGAGTAGCCAGAGGGTCATATTTCCCACTCCAGTACCTATAGAAGATAAGCATAATTCTCAGTAAGGAATTTCCAACTCAAATATGAAACTTACTGTTTCAACCCATTCATCTTCGTAATCATAACTATACCATTGCAACTCGCCATCTGAATTTAAGTTAGCCACTATCTTAATTTTAGTAGTCAACACCAAAACACTAAACGCTAGTGGCAATAACCACATTCCAATAATCATGAGGCCAAGAAATCGCTTTGACCATATCTGCAATATTTCTCCTGGCTAACATTGATTTAATTTTGGGCAGCGCATATCTTACATGAAGATCACGACTTAACATAACAAGATAATGATAAAAGTATTAGTTAAGTAAATTCGACTCAGATTCTGCTTAACACAAACAAATGTTCAATCTAAGACGCTATTCCGGCAATAAAGGCGCAAACAGAAACGAACATTAAAAAGTCCGAGAAAAATGGTACAATCTCGGCACACTAGTTTTAAGATTCTGCAGTAAAAGTGGTATAACCAAATAGGTATTATCAGGAAGTTGCGAATAGTTTCATCAACTTTCAGTAAAATCCTAAAACCGAAGTTTGTTCAGCGCAGGGGACGCTCTAAGTTACGAGGTGAGGCAAAAGTCACAAAAATGAAGTTGATTCACTCACCTTATTGTGCTTGAGCGGAAAAACAAGAGCGGTGAAGCGGTTAATCGTAACGACGACAACGCCGCACATTTGAACATGCATTGAGTACCAGAACATGAAAGCGACCAGCTTTCCTAAGAAGTAGCTATAGCCCATAGCGATATCGTAACCGAGTGGAAAAATGCCGCAGAAAACGGGAAATTTGAAGAAGAGCTTGCCAAATATTAAACTGAGAAGATCGGCGACGGCAATACTGATGTGAAGAGTATAAAATGCTCCGCTCAGCTCGGATTTTCGATACTTGATCAGTGCGCAAACGAAAATGACAAATAGGAATTGAAATAGCGGTAAATGGTAGCATGACTGTATTCGCCAAACATCGCTCATCAAAAATATTCGACGCTGAAGCTATCCCCATCTCGCCACCTTAATGTTTTATCGAAATACAACAGGATACGTTGACACCGCGAGCAGTAGTTGCGCAATAGGCGAAGACAATAAAGTTACGTTTGGGAAATGAGCTGAGAGAGATATGAGAAAGAAAACATGCTTCCGTCTTTGAGAATTGTCAGACCTCATTGTAGATCGATAATGAAAGTCTATAAACCAGTATTCTATAAATGACTTTTCAGAATAAGAGATTCACAATGTGGAAGCAGCTGACACGTTCGCAGACAGAGGCTGCTCTGATTGCTCTTGATTGTTTCTTCACATCGTGTTTGTTACCTCGCAAGAGTTTAGAAAACCAATTCAGTGGAGCACGGATACAATGGACGAGGTAATAAGAGATTCTATATAACTTTTGCCGCTTTGTGCTCAGTACTTGAGGGTAAAATCCAGATACAGAAACAAGACTTTGCATTTCATAGCATTTCAGTATTTTAATGACATATTGTAAGTAAAGTAATCGATGAGATTGTGAAATAAATTTTGGCAGTGACTGTAGAGCATAATGCATATGTAGCAGTAGTAATTTATACTGATTTTGTTTGTATTAGTTAAGATTGAAGGATCCCGCATTTTTAAATTATGCTGTTACATGGCTAATTGCAATTTAACTGATACTTTGCTTTAACCGGTCAAGACAGATTGATTCTAGAGCGTATTCTCCCATATAATGAATTTCGTTCTCATCGACTAAAGAATTGGCAGACGTGTCATCAGAAAGTGAGCTAATTACGATCGTTACCAAGGACAATAATCGTCGCATGTCGGGTAGACAGAAACCTCCGTTGTCTGCTTTAATGAAGTTATTGATTTGTTAGCATGTATAAGCTTGAACGATTGTTAGCCTACAGATATCAGTATTTCGACTCGCACTACTGTTATAACTGACAATGAATGGGGCAAAGGGACAAACGCATTCAACTCATCCTAAAGAGATTTGTGTTTGAACAAATTTTTATTACCTGCTTCTGAACACAACTGCATCTTTCTCTCCACCACTTTGACATATTTATCAATAAATCTAGTACCAGCGCAAATGTGTCATTTTTTCACAATACGGAATAGCGAGAACTTATCAGCATCTGCGTTCGGTACTTTAATCGGTTCGAAAAATACCATCGCTACGGTATCGAAATACCGAAATGAAATTCATGTGTACAGTCGAAACCGGATAAGTGCAACACCTTTTCGTTTCCGGTCGAGTTGCACTTAGGCGGTTTCGACTGTATCCCATCTTGTGCAATCGCCTTGTAAAATAACACGAAGGGGCAGATTTCAGTCTACCGCTCTTGAGAGGGGGTCTCTCCAGTCTAACACTTTTGAGTGGGATATTTCCAGTCCATCGCCCTAAGACGGCCGTTTTCAGTTGTGAAGGGAGCCGAATTAGATCCTGTCCCCTTATCAAACGGAGCCTATTGTATTGCATTATGCGTTTTCAGTATGTAAATTTCAACATTTCATCGTAAACTGAAGCGGAAATTATTGAAAAAAATTTGACATCATTTTCGGAAACTTTGCATTAAAACATTGTAGCGTGCATATTTCAGCGAAATTTGAAAAATTTTTGTTATCTGTGTCAAGGCTCTGAATAAAAAACTTGATGCTCAGAAAATTTTAATTTTAATCTGAAATGTTCGAAACTGTAATTAATCATGGCAAAAACTCATACATGTGTACTACCTTTACCTTTACTACCCTCAAAGGATACTCTGGGTGACGGCTTACTTCAAACACTATTTATTCCGTATACGATACCTCGATTGTGATACAGTTTTGATATACAGCAAAGAGAAAGAGAGTGATAGAAGTAAGCAATGCAGAATCGAACCTATCGTGCACAATGAGTTTTGATTAATGCGACGTCATTTAATTGATCCTAATTATTTATTCGATGACCTTCCGAACGTCCATTACGTTGACTATTTCTCCGGAGCTCCAACGTACCGCCGACAGAGCTAATCACAGGCACCACTTCGGTTTTCTTAATGAAACGTCCGAGTCCGATAGTGTTTAAAAAACAATTACGCGTTTGCGAACTTATTGCCAAGAGAACGTATGGAGTGATCCATGAGCTAATATCACCAAACACGCTGTAAAGATGGATGCATGTATCGCAAGTGTAACTATATAAAACTTCAGCAACCATGCGAAGGAAAATCAGCCCGAAAAAACTTAGTACGAGAAAGGCAACGAAACCACAGAGAGCGAGTTTCAGTTCCGTATTGGCCTTGGTCTTGGCCGCAACATTGCTTTTTTTGAGCGCAGCGCGATTCCGGGCATATTTGATGAACTGGATAAGATACATGATAAGCAATGGGACATTTAGCACGATACCGATCCAGACCCCGCTGACTCCGAAGGTAACCTAAAAATAGACAATTAAAATCTATCAGTCACCAAGCCCTAAACAATAGAAGTAATTCTCAACAGGCACAATGATATATAGATAGATCTATCATCTTTCAATCTCCTCACTCTGTTCCATAAAGATAAAGCAATAGAAGTGTGCGCTATGGGGATGATCCGGAAGGAGATTAATACCTTTTTTATACAGAAGTGGTGTTTAAGAAAATTTCTCTCTTCGTTGAGCGAACCATGGACAAGAAACTTGGCTATCAAGCAAGCAATCTTTTGTATTGAACAGAAAATGCTGTGCTACTTTAAATTGTAACTCGCCCGTTTGAATAATGAAAAGTCTTAACAATAGTCCGAAGGCTATATTTCTCACATCAGTACACATTCAACAGATAAGCATAATTCTAAAGAAGGAATTCCCAACTCAAATTTGAAACTTACTATTTCGATCCATTCATCTTCGTAATCAAAACTATACCATCGCAACTCGCCATCTGAATTCAAGCGAGCCGATATCTTGATATTAGTAGTCAACACCAAAACACTAAATGCCAGTGGCAATAACCACATTCCAATAATCATGAGGCAAAGAAATCGCTTTGTCCATATCTGCAATATTTCTCCTGGCTAACATTGATGAAAATTTTAGGCAGTGCATAGTTTACATGTAGATCACAACTATTACAAGAAGATAATAAAAGTATCAGGTAAATAAATTCAACTCAGATTCTGCTTAACACAAATGTTCGATCTGAGAAGCTGTTCCGGCGATAAAGGCGCAAACAAAAACGAACAATAGAGAGTCCGTGATAAACAGTGTTGTTTCAGCACACTAGTTTTAAGATGCTGCAGTAAAAGTAGAATAACCAAATAGGTATTATCAGGAAGTTGCGAATAGTTTCATCAACTTTCAGTAAAATCCCAAAACCAGAGTTTCTTCAGCGCTAGGGACGCTCTAAGTTACAGGGTGAGGCAAAAGTCAACAAAATGAAGTTGAGTCACTCACCTTATTGTGCTTGAGCGGGAAAACAAGAGCAGTGAAGCGGTTGATGGTAACGACGACAACGCCGCACATTTGAACATGCATTGAATACCAGAACATGAAAATGATCAGTTTTCCTAAGAAGTAGCTATAGCCCATAGCGATATCGTAACCGAGTGGGAAAATGCCGCAGAAAACGGGAAATTTGTAGAAGAGCTTGCAAAATATCAAACTGAGAAGATCGGCGACGGCAATACTGATGTGAAGAGTATAAAATGCTCCGCTCAGCTCGGATTTTCGATACTTGATCAGTGCGCAAACGAAAATGACATAAATAGGAATTGAAATAGCGGTAAACGGTAGCATGACTATATTCGCCAAACATCGCTCGTCAAAAACATTCGACGCTGAAGCTATCCCCATCTCACCACCTTAATGTTTCACCGAAGTACAACAGGATTCGTTGATACAGAGAACACTGGTTGCGCAACATGCGAAGAAAGCAAAGTTACGTTTGTGAAATGAGCAGGGAAAGATAGCAGTGATGCGGTAATTAATATAATGCAACACAGAAAGAACTAGAGTTGTTTCGATGCGCGATGATGCGGCTCCTCATTCGAAATAGTCCCTGAAATTATAAGATTTCTATACAAACTAAAAAATTCTACTCAAATCTGTTCTCTCTTAAGGTAGTCACTACGTCAAATGCCTTATATCCTAATTTCATGTTGACTTATTGCTAAACATATCGACGCAGTCAATGAAAGGTTGTAGTATTAAAATTTAGCTCGTTATTTGAAGGGGAACGAAGCTCGCATCGACACGTTGTCAGACTAAAAAGACAAAGAGCGTTCCGAGATTAACTTTTGTTAGCCACCTAAAAGGATACGCCTCCCTTCCGTCGGAACTTGTATTGTAACCACGAGTTAATGTGTCATCACCATACGCAACTGCGATGTCATTCCCTTTTTCTGATTATCTTATACGGTAATATAATATAGTGCGACTTCTCATCACATGTTGTTATACAGAATGACCTCCTGAAAAAAGAGCAGTTTACCGGAATCGTTTGGCATTCCGATGAAATTGGAGTTGTAAGCACACTTACGTAATTCCGGCATTGATTTTAGCGGAGCAGAGCAGTCTCAAAGAAACTACACGCCAAAACTGGACAAGTGGACGACACTAACTGAGCCACACAAGTTCTTAACATATAGGAAATACGCTTCCGTCTTTGAGAACTGTCAGACCTCATTTTAGATCGATAAGGAAAGGCTAAGAACCAGTATTCTATAAAAGGTTTGTTCAGAATAAACTATTCACAATGTAGAAGCAGCTGACACTTTCGCTGACGGAGGTTGCTGCTGTGATTGCTTTTGATTGTTTCTTAGCATCGTGTTTCCACGCAAGAGTTTAGAAAACCAATTCAGTGGAACACGGATACAATGGACGAGGTAATTAGAGAGTCTATATTACTTCTGCCGCTTTGTGCCTAATACTTGAGGGAAAAATACAGATACAAAAACAATTCTTCTTATTTCATAGTACTTCAGTAATCTAAAACATACTATATGTACAGTTCGATAAGTTATCGAGATTTTTTTAAGCAGTGATGCCAGAGCATAATGCATATGTAGTGATCGTTATTTTACTGATTTCGCTTATACTGCTCTTTCGCTTGTCCTGGTCGAGACTGAATGGTCCCGAACATTTAAATTATGTTTTACATGACAAATGGCGATTTTCCTGATATTTGGTCATACCGGTCAACGCTGGTTGATTTCAGAGCGTATCCTCTCATGTAATGAAGTTTGTTCTCATCGGCTAAAGAACAGGCAGACGTGTCATCAGAAAATGGGCTAATTATGATCGTTACTAGGGACGATAGTCGTTGCATGTTGGATAGACAGAAGCCTCCGTTGTCTGCTTTAATGAAGTTATAGATTTTTTAGCATGTATAAACTTGAACGATTATTAGCCTGCAGGCATCAGTATTTCGACTCACAGTATTGTTATTACTGCCAATGAACGGGGCAAAGGGATACACACATTCTACCCTTCCTAAAGAGATTTCTGTTTGGACAAATATTTTTTTACCTGCTTCTGAACACTACTGCATCTTTCTCTCCACCACTTTGACATATTTATCAATAAATCTAGTACCAGCGTAATTGTGTCATTTTTTTCACAATACCGAATAGCGACCATTCATCAGCATCTGCGTTTGGTACTTTAATCCGTTCGAAAAATACCATCAGTACGGTATCGATATACCGATAGCAAATTCATGTGTACCCAACGTCTCTCTACGCTTAACTCAGCACGGACGCTTATCGACTTCTGGATATCCGACGATTACACATTTTTATGCTTGTTAAGAAAAGCTTTAGTTGTAAATCGACAAATCACCCAGATACTAATTTTCATCGCCATTTGAAAGCTTTCATTTAGTCATCAAATGATATGCCGCTCAACAGTTGAGGAATTATAAGTTTTAATTAACATTTTATGTTTTTATCGACAAACTTATGGTTTTTTGTAACTCAGATTTGGGAAAGCTAATTGCCGTTTAAAATTTTAATTTAATTACATTAAAAGCTGAATTTTTGCCTGGATGATATTTACTCCGCTCTTAATGTTAGCTGACATAATTGTGGACGCTGGTTCAAAGAAAGTGGGAATACTTAAGAAAATGGTTGGCCGTAGGCTGCTGACTTGCATGCAAGCAGCTTCGAAAATTTTCGGTGTAACATTGGGCGAAATCGCTTGGGCTGAATTCATAAAGAAATGTCTGGAGATGTCAGTATGGGGTGTCGCATACATTGTCGGCTACTACTTGACTTATACAAATATCGCTGATCTCATCGATCAATACCAATCGGAGCCTACGTTATCAACCATGGAGTTTCGATTAAACAGAACTATTTCGCTGCCCGATGCAACTGCTTGTATACCTATAACCGATCTTCACGCATTTTTTGATGCTCAGATGGCAGAAGAAAATAGTGTAATGTTTGATGAAAAATTATTTGAAAAATACGATTCTTGGCCACCTACATTTATTAAGTTGACTTTGAAGTATATTTCGCTTTATGACGAAATGGAAACAGCCCCATATCAAACCTTGAAATCCATCGATATTGGTACATTACAGGATAATATGAAAATAAAAAACGTTTATGAAAAGATCGGAAAATATCTGATATCTCAAAACTTGACATTTGCCATATTTAGAGATACCATTGGTCACGAGTTGTTGAGGAAATACTATTCTGTTCATAGCGATTTCTTCGGATACACTAATGACATGCTCGTGAATCAATCCATTTCAGTTAAGCGATTCTCGTTTATTGGAGATACAATAATATGTTTCGAAGTACCCTTGAACGAGGCTTTATTTCGCACGAGGCACGATTACATTTCAATTCGTGTCGAGAAACTGTTCGATTCGAATATGGAAGACATGGGGAACACGAAAAATTTAATAGCGATCGATTTACAGAAAGGGAGGCGTACTATAAAAGAAGCAAGAAGAACCAATAGCATAATAAACTCGGTTCTGACGGGTAAATATGGAGAAGTAGTGACTTATCCTCTGAGCATCGAGGTATACCAAATGCAACCAGCTGTTAATGGCGAGATGCAGTGCGCTACAGAGCGATCCATTGATATATGTCAAGAGGAGTGCAGATTGCAAGCGATTGCAGAGAATTGCGCTTGTATACCAATGCCCTGGTTATCAGATTTCAATTCGGGACGAAGTAAGTTGCTGCTTAATATTTTATTTTAAAAAACTCTAAGAACCCAAGTTTTGTCGCGCCATTGCTGCATTTTGCTGCAAAATTTACGGCGTCTTGTGCTTTCTTTCTCTCTTTTAACGCGTTAACTTTTGATTTTTGCACAAGTATATTCGCAAATGATGGATTATAATCATTTTTGTGATCTGTTCAAATTTAACCTGCGAGGTTCATTCGACGGGTCTATTTAAGAGCGGAAATTATGAAAGAAAATTTAAAATTCTTGATCTTATTCTCTCTTTCTGAAAGATCGAAACCAAGATTACATCTAGTTATCAAAATTCTTTGTATCGTAAAAAGAAAATTGTTGCTCATATTTTCTCGCTAAAGAATTCTTATTTACACTGTTTTACCAGGATCAAGTTGTTTTACTAAAATGTGAAACTGACTGTGTTTAATGTGAAAAAAATCTGAGTACCCCACGAGTCCCAATGTGATAAATATTGCACTTTTGGTAAACTGATTTGATAAATTTGATCGATTATCGAATTTTTATAATTGCTTATATTGCAGCACTGCGAGTTGAGAAACAGCAATTTCAAGAATGCTCAACAGAAATGTATGAAAATTGTGTAATATCGACTGAAAATGCGACTTTGACATGTACTCAGAAATGTCCAAATATGCTTTGCGAACGCATCCGGTACATGTCGCAACCACACTATGACAACGCATCGGCATCAGATGTCCAAATAATCATTGGTTTTAAAACTTTCAACCACGTCATCTTTGCGGAGAACTTGATGTTTTCTTCGGGAAAGTTCATCAGCGATCTCGGTGGATTCCTCGGTCTTTGGTTAGGCCTGTGCTTTTTGACGTTTGTTGAATACTTGTATTATATTATACTCTTTATAACTGGCGTCGGTCGCATTCTTATTGTTGGCAAATGTCGCAAACTTTACTGACTTGCATTTAGCGACTTTTCCTGTTTATTCTACCGATATCTTTCATATTCTAACTGCACTGTGAAAGTTTCGAGCCAAAATGTCAAAGCATGAAAAGTTATAGAAACATTGGAAGACTCTTTTGAACTACGTTCAGTCACCATAGAAACACTCTTTTTTCCCAAAAAGTATGCTTCGAAGGGATCGAGCACTCTTCAGTTGTCAGCTTCTTTGGCGACTTTAAAGAATTTGATAAGTTCAATCGTGCTTGCCATGGCCATGAGCGTTTTCTCTCAAATACCATTTGATAATTGTGAAGTGGTGTGAAATGTGGATGCTTTTGCTCGCTGTTATCAAATGTCTAAAATGTTCTTTTCGACTTCACTTTCATTCTTCTAACTACCAGTGTTATCCTTACAGATAATATGCGAATGCGTGTAAATCAGTCATTAGCATCTTGAAACCGGTTTTTCCTAAACACAGAGTTTTCTGTTCAGAGCCTTGGCATAGTTGGCGGAAAGTTTTCGCGGTTTGCTGAAAACTGGCTTGCCAGCATGTTCAAGTGTAAAATAATTGAATATTGGGTTATATTTTGTACAGAATTTTCGCTTCGACGTACGATGACAAGTTCAAATTTGTTTATTGATAGCACAGAGTTTGTCTAATCAATGTTGTTACACCTCAGTAGATTTAAATTGATAAGACAAACCTGAACACACAGTGGGAAGCAAGAAAGAACGAAGAATACTTTCTCAAATTCTTGTATGAGCTGTTCTCAAGAATGCAAGACTTTAAATTTGTTTATTGACAATACGGAGTTTCTAAAAATTAAAGTCTTGCATTCTTGAGAACTTCTCGCTCAATCTCGAAGAAAAAAACTGTGCAAAATTCCGACATCATTCTCATAAGTTTTACACAAAAACCCTTAGAATACTGTTTTTAGTGAACTCTAAAACTTTTGCCAACTGTGCCATGGCTCTGAACGAAATGTTCGATGCTCAGAAAAATTTGATCTTTAACTGAAATGTTCGAAACTGTAAAGAGCCCAGGCTACAGTTCATGCAAATGTACCACTTTTAGGTTTACTACCCTCAAAGGTTACTATGAGTGACGTTAATCACACACGGCTTACTTCAAACACTATTTGTTTCATGACCAATACTTCGGTTGCGACACAGTGCTGATAAACAGAAAAGAGAAAAAGACTAAGAGAAGTAAACAATACAGAATCGAAACATATTGTGCTTAATGAGTTTTATTCAATGCGACGTCATTTAAGTGATCTTAATCTCGTCCGCAGTTCATTCTAAGACCTTACGAGCAGTGTTGCAAAAGTTAAGAATTTTGCTATTGAGTTAATAATAGTAAAGTTAAAAGCTCAGAAATCTAATTGAGTTAGTAATAGTAAAAGTTAAGCTGAATATTTGCAAATGAGTAAAGTAAAAGTACTTTAACTCAATTATTTACTCAAGTTATAACTTTAGTAAAAGTACTAATTGCAACACTGCTTACGAGCGCCCACTATGTTGACTGTTTTTCCGAAGCTCCAACGTACCGCCGACAGAGCTAGTCAAAGGCACCACTTCGGTTTTCTTAATGAAACGTCCGAGTCCGATAGTATTCAAAAAACAATGACGCGTCTGCGAACTTATCACCAGGAGGACGTATGGTGTGATCCACGCGTTAATATCACCAAACACGCTGTAGAGAGGAATGCACACTCTGCAATAGTCATTAAACAAATTTTCAGCAATCATGCGAAGGAAAATCAGCCCCAAAACACTCAGTACGAGAAAGACGACGAAACCACAGAGAGCGAGTTTCAGTTCCGTATAGGCCTTGGTCTTGGCCGCAACATTGCTTTTTCTGAGCGCGGCGCGATTCTGGGCAAATTTGATGAACTGGATAAGATACATGACAAACAATGTGACGTTCAGCACGATGCCGATCCAGATCCCGCTGACTCCAAAGATTATCTAAAAAATGACAGCTGAAATCTTTTTATAGCCCTATACAACATAAGTAATCCACAATTACCGCAATAGTATGTAAATAGCTTTATTCATCTTTCAATGCGCGCGCTTTGTTCCATAAAAATAAAGCAACATAAGTATGTGTTGTGGGGATAACTCCGAAGTGGACTAATATCTGTTTATACAGAAGGGGCGTATAAGATATTTCTCTCTCAGTAAATCAAACAGTGCGCAAGAAACCTGGCTAGCAAGCATGCAGTCCTGTACACTAAAAATATTTTAGTTAACTTAATATATATATTTTGCTATTTGAATAATGAAAAGTCTTAGCAGTAGTTGGAAGGCTATAATTCCCACTCCAAATAAGCATAATTCTCAGGAAGGAATTCCCAACTCAAATATGAAACTTACTGTTTCGACCCGTTCATCTTCGTAATCAAAACTATACCATCGCAACTCTCCATCTGAATTTAAGCTAGCCTTTAACTCCATTTTAGTAGTCAGCACCAAAACACTAAATGCCAGTGGCAATAACCACATTCCAATAATCATGAGGCCAAGAAATCGCTTTGACCATATCTGCAATATTTCTCCTGGCTAACACTAATTTTATTTTGGGCAGCCCATTATGGAGATCACAACTTTAACAAGATGATAATCAAAGTATTAGGCAAATAATTTAGCTCGAATTCTACTTGACACATATACTTGTTCTCTCTGAGAAGCTAATGCGGCGATACAGTCGCAAAGAAAAAACGAACATTAGAGAGTTAGTAACAAAAAAGTGTTATTTCGGCACAGCACTTTTGAACTGCTGCAGTAAAATATGTATAATAGCAAGAGATGGCAAATAGTTTTATCAGTTTTCAGTAAAATCCTACTACTCAAGTTTCTTCAGCGCAGGGGAAAGCTATAACTAACAAGGTGAGATAAAAGTCAAAAAATGAAGAGACCCGCCGTAAAAGCTGAGGGTAAATTGATAGTATTATACGGGAAGTAATGGGGGTTCTTCTTCGGTCCTCCGCTGCTTTGCTCATCTTACACTAAAATGTTACTTCGTTATATGCTCATTTTCTGGTTCATTTTTGGTCGATTTCACATCGCGTATTTAGGCTTTAGACACACTCTATGGAAAACGTCACATTAGACTGATTAGCAACAATAACCATCAATGGAGGGCGCTTCTTTATCGCCGTTCGAGGAGTTTAGGGATAGAAGGTTTGTTTTAAATAGGAATAGGCAGATCTTGAAGCCTTACCCGCATCGTATCTCCGAGCCTTTTAATGCTGTAATGAAATATTTAACGAATCGCTTTAACGCATATCTTAAACATGTATATCTCACCGCAACAGACCTTTTTCGCACGTTATCGAGTCTTTTCTATCTATTCACCCTCACCTTATTATGTTTGAGCGGAAAAACAAGAGCAGTGAAGCGGTTGATGGTAACGACGACCACGCCGCATATTTGAACGTGCATTGAGTACCAGAACATGAACATGATCAGTTTTCCGAAGAAGTAGCTATAGCGCATAGCGACATCGTAACCGAGTGGAAATATGCCGCAGAAAACGGGAAATTTGTAGAAGAGCTTGCAAAATATCAAACTGAGAAGATCGGCGACGGCAATACTGATGTGAAGAGTATAAAATGCTCCGCTCAGCTCGGATTTTCGATACTTGATCAGTGCGCAAACGAAAATGACATAAATAGGAATTGAAATAGCGGTAAAAGGTAGCATGACTGTATTCGCCAAACATCTTTCGTTAAAAATATTCGACGCTGAAGCTATCGCCATCTAGCCTCCTATATTTGTTATCGAATTACAACTGGATTTGCTGTCACCGAGAGCAGTAGTTGTGAAATAGAAGATAGTGTAGCTACTTCTGGGAAATGAGCAGAGAAAGATATTGCTGTAGCGGTAATTAATGCAATGCGAAACAGAAGGAACTAGAGTTGTTTCGATGCGCGATGATGCAGCTCCTCATTCGAAATAGTCCCTGAAATTAAAAGATTTCTATACAAACTAAAAAATTCTACTCAAATCTGTTCTCTCTTAAAGTAGTCACTACGTCAGATACCTTATATCCTAATTTCATGTCGACTCATTGCTAAACATATCGACGCAGTCAATGAAAGGTTGTAGTATAGAAATTTAGGTCTTTATTCAGAGTGGAACGATATTAGCATCGATACGATGTCAGACGTAAAAAGACAAAGGGCGTTCCGAGATTAACTTTTGCTCTCCGCCTAAAAGAGTACGCCTCTCTTCCGTCGCAGCTTGTATTGTAATAACGAGGAAATACATGCCGTGACTATACTTAACTGCAATGTCATTCCCTTTTTCTGATTATCTTATACGGTAATATAATGTACTGCGATTTCTCATCACATGTAGTTATACAGAATGATCTCCTAAAAATAAAGCAGTTTATCAGAATCGTTTGGCATTTAGATCAAATTGATGTTCAAAGCACAGTTACGTAATTACAGCATAGATTTTAGCGGAGCAGAGCGGTCTCGAAGAAACTTTGCGCCAAAACTGGACAAGTGGACGATACTGAATGAGCCACACAGGATCTTTCCATATATGAAACACGCTTCCGTCTTTGAGAATTGTCAGACCTCATTGTAGATCGATAGGGAAGCTCTAAAAACCAGTATTCTATAAAAGGTTTGTTAAGAATAAGCTATTCACAATGTAGAAGCAGCTGACACTTTCGCTGACGGAGGTTGCTCTGGTTGCTTTTGTTTGCTTCTCCGCATCGTATTATCACGCAAGAGTTTAGGAAAGTAATTAAATAGAACACGAATACAAAGGACCCGGTAATAACCGACTCTCATTTAAGTTTGTCACTCTTGAATTCCATTTTGCAGTCCTTTCACCATAATTCGTCATATTATCACAAAACTACCACAAAATTTATTTTTGTAATGTAAAGGAGTATAACATTAATAAAAAGAGTCAATCACTAATCCACAATTGTTTCTCAAGTAGCTCATGATAAAGGTAATCATGTGCCTGAAGAACACGCTGTAATCTTCCTCGGTCACTTTGTTTGCTCCCGAGTTGATCAGCTCAAGCAGACGAGGCTCATTCTGTATTCTTGCGCGCCACCGCGCTTTAACGTCTCAAAGTGTCCTTCCTTATTGAACTTCTCGATGATGGTGTAAATGGACGTTCGCGATTGTTGACGCACTCTGTCCAGAGAGATGCACTTCAATGTTCCTTTTACGATCAGCATCAGAAATCCCGCCATAACTGTTCCACATTCTGGAGAGTAAGGTTCACGCGTATTACAGAAAATGAACCAACTAAACATTATCGAATAGATGTGAAAATTTATTTATACGAAAATTTCGGTGTGACAAAATAAGATGCGAGGTTGGCGAATTATGAGGAAAGTCGGTGTAACATGACTTCAGCTTGAGAGAGATGGATTAGATCGGCTTAAAGGCCAATTTCGTGAACTGCTTCCAATTTGCAATCGCAACTAGTTTTCGCCATTCACTTTATTCGGCTTTAAAGGAAGACCCTTGTCAAACAGCAAGTTGGTCCAAGTAAATGGATTCGATGACGCAGAATCCGAATTTTGCCGAATTTTCAACTAAACAAGCTTTAAATGGTCAAAAAATTACACAAAACTTGGCCTTAGGTTACTTGGATTTTTAAATTCAAAATAAGAACTGAATTTTTATGTTCTCGATCATTTTGTGCGCAAAATTCAAGAGTTCATAACGAAGCATCCTACACCCTTCATTTTTGGGGTACTTTTGTTCGTTTACAGCTAGTTCAGGGGAGAAGAGAAAGAAATTTGGATACTTAGCAAGTTTTGGCAAATTCTCAATCAATCAAACGTAGAAGTTTTATTTTTTATCATAGACAAATTTTTCATATCATCAAATAACACTAATGTCTGATTAGCAGCGTTATTGCCTTGGGAATACACTTGATTGCCTTTGTGCTCGAGCAAGTATACAATGTTATCAGTAAAAAACAACGTTACAATACAATTCCACTTCAATTCATACAGTCCGATGAGCCATAGCGTCACCTTATTGCATGATCACCAAGCACCAAAGTGTCGATTCGCGACATTTTAAACAACAAATGAATTGTAGTGCCTCGAAAATTGTCTCTCGTCGACCGCACTCACAAAATGGGAACGAATGGTTAGGTCAAAGCCGACCTTTCAGCTAATTCCATAAGAATCGATTAGAATTTGTGATACGTCGTTCTCTGAGCGCTAATCGAGGCAGTACGGCTTCCCATGAATATCTGTATACGGCATATCAACGTTCACAACATTTTTGAAAATGAATGACATAGAATTTTGGCAAGAAGTACTACGATAATGCGCGTAACTACTGCAACTGATTTACCGAACTATCAAGTGCATAATCAACCGTGTCGCGAACATAGGACGAAACATCGCGCTTGTCGATGCCAATCCTATTGCTTTGTATCCTGTTTGGATTCGCCTTGTAGTGCATGTCCGTGTACATGCTCGGACAGGCGTTTGAACTGGTCTGAAAAGATTCGATTTTTTTGAGAAACTAAGGGCAACACTCACAGCACAATTTTGTTTCTGTAATGGCGCTACTTACAGTGTAGCATTATGAAGGTAAGATCGATTAATAGATATCGCGAACCAGGACAATCCACAGACCGCACAAAAGAATTAAATGGACTCCTTTATTTATGATGTTTCGGAGATTTCACAAAGAAAAAGATGATATTTGAAAAAAATAAGATGAGAGTATTTCAGTAGATCCTTTTTTGAAGTCAGAGAGGGGGCGGGGCGCGTTATCATTTTAATACGACTCTTGGAACTCAATGAAAAGTCAAAACTGCCATTCTAAGCCGTATTTAAGAACAAAAGTACACGGCGTGCTGCACCGGCATTCTGTACGCCGCTTTAATGCATAAACTGCGCTTTACCCGTGTTTGAAAGTTTATGTTGGTTCTCAGTAGTCGACCATTCAAGTCTCTCAAAGGTCGGTAATTTGGTGACATAAAGACTGGATTTGACTGCTTTGTCTCTGTCTGTTGCAAATCATTCCAAAAATGAAGCTGAAAACAGTCTCTGTCAGCAATGCGGCGGAAAACTTTATTGCGCTCACATCTTGAACGGTAATGTAGAGCGGTTTGTTCATGACAATCCATGTCACTGTTTCGTAGCAGCCCGGATACGTCAGAGACCCGTCATACGTGACAAAATGTACCGTTTTCGAGAGGAGATCAGAAGGAATCAGATCCAGCAAGTCGCTTTTCATTCCTAAACGATATCAATGTTGCAATCTGAATTTTCCGTTTCTCCATATTCCTAATAAATTTAGCTATTCTGGCACAAACAATGGCGCTGAAACTAAAATTGAGCGGGTAGGAAATAAACATTCTTTAAAATTTTTTAAACGATCAATTTTTCATTTTTTTCACAGTGTAAGACATTTTTTCAAGAATAATCAAAATCTTGAAGCTAGAAAAATAAGAAGGGATAAATAAGTTTAAAAATTTGAGAATAAGGTCTTCATTCTCCTTTTGTGCTATATTCACAAAGTTTTCTGCGTAGGAGTTGATATTTGCGTGATAAAATCTAACCTTTGTATGTGATGCTAGCAGAAGAAACTGTTAGCTTTTTCAATTCGTAGTTTGTCGTTGCACCAATCTAAACGGTTTCTATTGGACGCTCAAAGTTTCATTGAACTCAATGGTTAACATACATCAATCATAACAGCGATTCCGACGAGTCCTCGTGGTTGTGTCATCGCTTCGGAGAAATTTCGATAGAGGTCGCTGTTGTAGCCGAGCAACTGAATCTAAAACACAGCAATTGAATTAATAAATGGTTCCAGCGATCAACGCAAGATGTTATTGTTTGAACATTTAGATAATGTTCTTGATGCGAAACTGCAAAGTGACTTAAAGAATCCGAATATCGCACCTAAATCAAATTTAATAACAAAACACAAACAGCATCCTGCAGACGTTGATGGGGACTTTTTGAGAATGAGACATCTAATCCAACAATATATATATTAAGAATATGTGAAAGGGAGGGTTGAGTTAAACTTTGTTTCGATTAAACAGTTTACCAATCAGATCAGTAAAGCATTCAATCATGGGTGAGCGGCAGGGCATCTGCCTCTATCTATAGCAATGTATCATATACCTAATTCGTCTAAAAAGGAGAGAAAGCAAATGGGGCAGATTATTGGGAAAATCTCTCTGCCTCAATGCTTGAGTGCTCGGACGCGAAATGGAATATGGGACGCATTGGCGCGCAAAATAAAAGACGAATCGACCGCCAGTCGGTGTCGTCAACATCATCAGTCATGGTAGGGGGGGGGGGGGGGGGGATTTGTTTCCTTCGCGCCTCGCAGTCATCCCCCTCCCCGCCTTCTCGTCTTACAATATGAGCCAATCGATTCTACGTTATTATGTGTTTACATCCCCCTTAATAAAACGAGCGGAAATCGGTAGAAAATCGCCACCATTCTTCCTACTCTGCTCATCTTTGACAGAAAGATGAAAAGATCGCAATCGCCAAACGATAATTAGCACATTCTTATGTAACGTAAAAATTGTAACCGGAAGAGAAGCAGAGCTTTCAGGAGCAACTGATAACATTCAATAAACTAAGATTTTGCAGATACAGCAGAATCTGGATATAAGAGAACCAACTTTTTCCTCAATTTCAGACCTGCTCGATAAATGCATAAGCACGAACCTCTGCTGGAAAGCGAACGCCGTCGATTGTATGTTCTGAACCTTGTTTTTCAGGGGCTTTACCGAAATGCAGCAGAATGTGGTGAAGACGATATCGATAGGAGCCCAACGGACCACCAGATATGTTGACGCTCGGCAAATTGGATGAACTGTTCATCGTGATAATAGGCAGCTGACCGACGTTTTCTAATATGGCGCTAACCTACAAGTTCATGTTTAGAGTTTACTGCTAATAGATATTTTTATGAATTCATTGTTTACACGCTTAGTTTTTTCTGCTGCACGCCGATTTCCGCTCAAACTCACAAATAGCCGGGTGCGTTCAACGACAATTGTATTTTCGTAATCTTTGTTTTTCCGCGCCGCAAATGGCGATTTGGCTAGCAGTTTGCAGCAGTTAAGCATATTGCAATATCCGAAATAACGATTCTTTTTTATACGATTCAGTGGAACTGGGTAGGGCCCAATTACTTGGAGTCAACGATTTTTGAATCAGCGCCGTCACTCCTCTATCAGCTGGGCGATTCGATTTCGTGCCAAAATAACATTCAATGAAAGAAATAGAGCTAACCGGAAGTTTGTCGACGACAAGTGGTCTAACGTTGGGGTCGAAGAGGAGTTGAGACGGATCGACGTTGATGGGCGATTGCATTTGGCCATAGGTGCACATGCGCCAGTCTTTGTTGACAAGACCCCAGAAGTCGGGGCCTAGAACGCACGGATAGATGCATGCCGTTAACCACGACGACAGCATCGTTGATGAAGAGATCAATTTCGGTTTGCTCAAGCGCGTTGTGAATTATACTCTGGGGACTTTTCAGCGGGAGCCGATGGGACGAGTACGATGATATTCAATAAACGGTACGTAATGGAACGCTTGAATTAGCGCGATTTTGCGCCAGTCTTTAAGTCGGGGCAAGTATGCTCTCTTCTGGAGTACAGTAGGGGGAAGGATAATTGCGGGACAATAGGGATTCAAGTGAGAGACAAGTGTGTAAGCGCGGGGTTGTTGCACTGAGGGCGGCCGACAGCTGTGGCCAGAGAGAAGAGGAGAGCGTCATCCATCGGTTGCGTAGCCGTCGTCGATGGGTGAGGGACGAAAATCGAATTTGATTGTCCTCGGTAATTCGCACGCTGATTAGTTATGCTGTGTAGCTACGGGGTAGTGTGCTCCGAAAGTTGCCGCTCGCACCCCTCTTCCCACTGTCCCATCGGCTGCGACCGCCAGAGACCTCTCGGCCGTCGCCGTTCCCAGCAGCAAATTGATTCTCCCCCGCGTCCATCGCCGCCCCACCCCGCTTGATCAGCGCCCATTTCCGCGTGTGAAACCGCATCGAGCAATACACGAATGAGTAAATACACACGGAAGCGGCCCAGAGAGCCATTCGATAATCACTCACTGTGTGTCAATGAGTAGTCATCAAGGCTGTCGGGAAATATATGAATATGAATAGTGGTGGTGGCGGTGGAGAGGGACGGCTGGCGCTTAGATCATCTCTCAAACACACACCCGCTTGGACTTACCGCCAAAAAGGTCGTTGTCGAAGGTCCACGGGTACTCCGGCTTGGCCGAGACGACTTGCATAGTGAGCAGGGGCAGAAATGCGAGAAGCACGGGCAGCGGCGGCCCTAACCGCTCAGCCATGGTCGCCGATGAAGAACTGCTGAAGACGGCAGGGAAGCGACGGGCGGTCGGGGTATCTGAAAGCAGTCGGTCGTCGTCCGATATCCCTGCCACTAATAGCACGGTTGGATGAGTGCCGGCGAGCGCGCGGCTGAAAATTACGGGGTGTCCCCCTTAATCACACCACACCGGCTCTAGAACGCGCGTTATGCCGCGCGCCATCTTAGTAAATAATTTATCCATCATTCTGGAGTATGGGACGAAGGCGTGCCGTTGACTGCTAGACGTCCGGTCGACTTAGCTGTCCGTATGATGGGCGTCGCCGCGCACGAAATTCTTCTCGGTCAGACAACCTCTTCTCCTATCGTATCAATGCGACTGTTATTCGGCGACGAAGCGAGGTAGCTCAGCGTCGGCAGGCGGGCAGGCGAGACGGCAGACATCGGTCGTCGGCTCGATGGCCGATCGGACCGCCCGCGGACTATGTGGCAATTAAGGTGCGCGATGGGACGCGAAATCTGGTGGTCGAGGCGCCCGCAGCGCCGTCATCTCAGTCTCCTCAACAGCAATCAATGCGTCGAAACGACCGGAGGACCGTCGGCCTCGCCGTCTTCGCCGGCGCAGTCTTTCGCTGCCGAGACTCCAATAAATCGCGGCTTTAACCTCCGTATCGATTAATTACTCGAACGCCGACCAGTACATAAGCGCCCTAGCCCGGCCGGCCAGGGGGCCGCACCATTATTCACGGCGGGCAATTTCCGGCACTACGAACGGCTAATTCGATCCCCGTCGTGCCGTCAGTGGACACCTCAATCGACGACGGCCCCGCCACCCGCGACAAAACACCACAACCTCTTATTGCCATTGTTGACGTCGTAAACGTAACTGCCCGACCGCCGGCTGAAGTTCCGCTGAGCAAGACAGGGCGCACCGCTAACGAATCCACTGGGTCTCATTCGGACCTCTCATTTCAAAAGCACGTTTGAACAGACAATCTTAAGACGAAGATGTTATCGAAAAGACGGCTTTTCCTATGCTGTTTTCTCAAAAGAACTCCCATTGCTGAATAATCAACAAAACACAGCAATGATATTAGTATATTATTTGAAAAAATCGTCGTCGAACCTCATATCTGCCAAGCTAACTTTCAAGGCTAAATCAAGAAAATTATAGCGAAGCAATTTTTAGAACAGACTCTCACTGAATTAACCTCTGGGGACCTGAACCCTCTACATGTCAATATATCCTTCCTCATAAGAACGATGGCAGAGCACAATTGCCCGGTATCTCATTTTACGCGCTCAAGTAGCTTGAACACGTCATATTACGTTGGAGAAGGAATGACACTACGCTTGATTCCGATTCGCGAATGAAGGACTGGCGTTTACCGCCACGCGCTCGATCGCGTTCAGAATCAACAATGCATGGAAGTTGTCGAAATCGTTTCTCAGTGACGATTCTCAATGCTGAGGGCTAACAATGGATTCGAAATATGACCAAAAGAGCAATTATATATTTGACATCAAATGCTGCTAAGGAAAATCACGAAGTAGCTGGTGAAATAATTGTATTTTCGACTTAAAAAGACAGAAAATACAAAATTTTTTGCTTTGTAGTTTGGTTTATTGCATTATCTGTTACAACCAGCGAAACTTAACAATGGATTTCCTTTAATAGTATGGTCAATAATTTTCAAATAATAGTCAAAAATAGTAGATCATTTTTTGTTATTGTTCTCATTTACATGGACAGCTTGAAAGAGAATACGAGCCGTGGTTGGCCGAGAATGTTATCTTAGCACATTTTTGGATTCTGCTAATTTTCCTTGCTACATTAATAAAGTTGAAGTGTATCAAGATTACTTCAAATAGTTAAAATCGAATAATGAAAAGGAAAAATAAAATAGCAATAAAGACGAAGAAGTGAAGCGATCAAAGTCACATATAACGTACTACTGAAATGGCACTTCCATGTAAGCCGGAAATATCCTGATCCGAAATCTTGAGGTCACGACCCGACGCGAGCTTCACTTCCGCTTGATCATCGTTAAGATGATCCTGAATCGTATGCTGCAACTCGCTATTGATATGCGCAACCGTATCATACTCGTCCACCAGCATCTCGTAGTTCTAAATGAGTCGGTGCAATTGAGCCATTGTCTCACCATTAGGTCCCACAGCGAAAACGCCCAGGTGCCATGGGACCGTAATGAATAACGACATTGCATTGTAGATTGAGAGTGCGTGTTGACTGGCAGACTGATTGATGTTTACGACTTTTTCGACAGGTTATTCGCTAGCTGGCCATACCAGCTTGGCTATTGAGCAAGAGCAGAACGTGGTGAAATGAGAATAAACTTTGTTTAAAGTCATCAATCGCGTATTACGATGGCAAATCCGTTAGATGATCAGGCAGACGAGCTTGAGGCGCTGAAGTCCATCTTCGACGGCGACGAAAACTTCAACGTCATATCGAGCACGAGCGTTCAGGTTGGAAACTTTTCCTTTCTTTTATACGCTCACTTATTTTCAGTCGCGCAGAATTTTGCTTCATAGTATGTGTTGTCAAGTGAAAGTATTGTAACGCAAGACGAAAATAAGACCCGTCGAAATGTGTTTTAATGAATTTCGTTCAGAGTTCTGGATTTGGAAATGATTTCCTTGAGCTCAGATAACTTCTATGGTAGTAGAAGAATTTCGGCAGGCTCTGGGTACACGTAGAATCAGAAATGTTGAATATAGCGCTGGATACTGTCATTAATCTCGCTTTATTTGTCTAAATCGCATTATAATCATGTTGCTTTGTTCAGTTTCTATTGAATTTTTTCTTTCAGTACAAATGTGGAGTAGATGGAGATCAGCAAAAGTCGTTCCTGTTAGGTCTCGAATGGCCGCCCAACTATCCGCAATGCGTGCCGGTTATCAACCTGGATTTATTCTATAATAAACCTCTCCTACCGAAAGTCAAGTCGTACATCCATTCCAAGTTGCTAACTGAGGCGGAAGCGAACGTCGGAATGGGCATGACATTCACACTGATTGATTTCGCCAAAGAGAATCTTGATGACCTGCTGAAAGACCAGGTTAGTTTAAGAGCCCCCTTGCAATTTCGAAGTCTAGCCTAGTTTTTAGAGCGTATAGGCGTCGAATATACTTTTAAAATGCCTGAAATACGGACGGAGTTATCCGTACGATTACCATGCATGCGTTATTATTTCTTTAACTTTTGTGTTACAATATGAAGAAGTTTTTTGAAATATGTTCGACGCCTTAGGCTTTAAAAGCATACGTCTATCTAAAACGAACAGCCTGCGATTATTGGGTCTGAGAGGCTGTTCAAAGTCGACGCAAAAAGTTGTACGATATCTGCACGAATTTACGCTCATCAGTTACAGAAAAAGAGATGCGTTTTTAAAGCTGTATGTAGAAAATTTAGCAATCGACCACTGTAGGAGACCTCTAACGTGCGAGAGGTTTTGAGTGGCGGAAAATTCGTCGCATTCACTACTAGGAGCTTTTAACAGGAAAATGCGGTGAACTTCAGCTGAAAGAAGTGTACCGTATATTGCCTTCACCTATCCAGGACAATCTGGCTGCGAATCGTATCAGTTTATATAGTAATGAACTAAGCAGCTTTCATATGTATCTGAAAACAATATAAGATACATTGCTATCAGTGATAAGTGTCTGCAGTTCCCTTTAAAACATTGCATGCAAGGATACAAAGAGAAATTTGCAGACAATAGTAGCGGCAGACGAAGCGGAAGAAGGAGAGAGTCATTCGGAAGGAGAAGAAGCAGAAGGTGGCCGCAAGGAGAGAAAGGACGCGACGGGCGGAAGGTCGCAGATGACGAAGGCGCAGAAGAGGAAGATGTGGGATCGCGCCGAAGGTGGCACGTGCGGGGAGCGCGAGCGTGGATATGACTGGGTCGACATCGTCAAGCACCTTAGCCAAGCCCCCTCCTCTACCGCTTAGCCCCTTCACTCATAGTTTCTTGTTTTACACCGTCTTTCATCGTAAGTCGTCACTATTGCATCCGAATTACGTCAAACTAATGCTTGAATTGAATGCAGGAGTGTTGTGTTAAGATGAAAGGCGATGTATAGTATCCATATTCTTTCCCACTCAAATGGGCGTGTCAGCGCATTCTTTAGCATTACACAGAAATCAGTTACTCGCCTTGCTCCACATAAACAAATTGGCGTTTTACTTTGTGCGGTCTTGTGAATTACAATAGTTGAGTATTTTTGTGCGAGCTATACAAGTTATTGATTTTTGCCGTCGCTTAAGAATTGCTCTCGCACCCTGTTTCGGAGTGGGTGATAGTATTTTTTGGGATGTGCTGATGCGCATTACTGAACGCTTTCATGCTCTGTCACTGATGTACGTGGACGCGTTGTGAATTCTTGACTTAAAGGAGAACTTTAGTCGCCTCTGCTCGCATCGAAAGTGCCATGCAGTATCAGCTACACATGACTAAGCTGCTTAGCGATAAGCTAATTACTATTAGAGGTGATCGCATTTGCAAGCAGATTATCATGCTTGAATGACATCAATTTACAGGACATTCCTCACGGCTAGCGGCGACTGGAGTTCCTCTTGAGTTGGTCATCTTTTTCTCCATGTCAAGCCGTGCCGTAATGTACTGGATCTTTCATCATAATTTATCACTTTTGCATTCGATTGCGTAATCTCTGCATTTAATCGCTTAATCTCTGCATTCAGTTGGAACACTGGTTTAACGAAGTTAAATGCAAGATTGACGAATTTGAATGCAAAAGTGACGAATTATGACGAATAATCCTGTTATTTGAAGAACCTGTTTTGTTTATGGACAGTGCATCTTCATGTTTGGTGCCTTTATTGTCTTCAATGTGTTGTCTCTTTGATATCGAACCTATGGTATTGGAGAGTATTCTACTGTATTGAATAAAAAATATATTTGCCAGAGTGTTTTGCGAAAACGTATGGATTGTCGCTGAATCGATACTGCGTTGGATGACGCAGAATATTGTTACTCTGTTGCGTAGTTCTGGGCTTAGTAGACGATTTTTGGCAGGGCTACTTCACCTGGCTGAATTGTACGCAGGCTGTCGGAATAATACACCGCCGGTAGGTGTTAATCAGTTTATATTATAAACGCCCTGGGGAAAATTGTCAACGTCACTCTGATTAAAGCTAAAAGTACCCTTTCTCGTGCTGATATTTTCTGTGAAAGCAAGTTCTAATCTGAAAAATTGATCAAAACAGTTTTCACGCAACTTTATGAATGCATTGGTGGGTATTTTTTGGAGTTTGAGTAGTTACTGTCGGTTAGCGCTTGGGGCCACTGCGCCTGCCGCTTTTAGATAACAATAAACGCGTAAACATAGCTGAAGTGTGTGCAATTTCTCTCTTGCGCCGTAGAAAATATTTTGCTTTCAGGATCGTAAAACAATAATGAACGACTCATTTTATACCTATTAAAGCAGAGTCGCTTTGTGGCTAAATAGCTTATAGTCATTAAGTTAAATTGAAAGAAGCGATCTTCATTGCCATAGTAACGGTTGTTCACGCATCTACGAACAGTTATATCGAATAAATCACTTCAAATTGTTCC
Organism: Plectus sambesii; assembly: GCA_002796945.1. Lineage (NCBI taxonomy): Eukaryota > Metazoa > Nematoda > Chromadorea > Plectida > Plectidae > Plectus > Plectus sambesii. The sequence goes on from NIUQ01000806.1 coordinate 33,062, forward strand.
TGTATATCACTGCGGTGCTCTACGAGTGCTTCTGTTGCAGGCTTGTGGGCGAGTTTTCTGTTCATATTGAACATGGATGTGGTGCTGCGAGTCCTCACTTTAAATTGTTGGTTAGTTGTTTTTTAGCTTTTATTGTATCCAGCTAGTTTCCTGCTTGTGTTTATAGGGGAAATTTTTCACTGAGTAACGGCAAAACAGTCTTTCCTGAGACTTTCCTTGACGTACTGCGTGCTAAAGATAGGCTAAATTTGGCGTTCTACGGTATTCGGTCTCGACGCTCGTTTCTGATCGAAAAATTTCCCCTATAGTTTAGGTTGCCAAAGTTGAAGGTATAATCTGTGGTAATGATCAGTTCAATTTACTTCCTTGATATTTATGAATCTATCAAAATACTATCTCGACACATTAGTGTACTCTCACAAATTACAGGGCGCTTCCGCAGCCATGGCCGATCGGTAGCAAGCATCGATCGTATCGACTAGCGAAACTTGCCGAAGCTCTGGCAGCTGGGACATACGACATTGTCGCCTTGCAAGAGGTTTCATTGTTTTTTGTCCCGTCACTTCCTCAGTCCAATCGCCTTCTTCCAGCTTTGGGATGAGAGCGATTTCGTAAAAATTAAGGATGCCGTTCGCTCCACGTTACCGTTTTCACACTATTATCACAGGTAAGGCACACTTTTGCTCGCCCGAGCACATAGAACCTGGCCCTGACGTGCTTCATATTGCCTGATGGTTAAACTGGCTGGCCGTGGTTATATATAACACCGAAAGCGGGCGAATAGTTTGGGACATGAAGAACTATCCGTGTATCATATGCTCTTCGATTGTAATAGATGTGTAGAACTAAGAGCCAATATCACGCTAAACTTGCCGACTAAAAATGTCTTACTTTTGAATTATACGGGTATCTGTGTTCTTAAGAATAAGCTCTCGTTTAAATTTATGTTTCTATAGTTTGCTTTTGATACAATAGCTGATACTATAGCTTGTTTATGATAAAGTAATGCGGTTACAGTAACGTACATGAATGTGATCGTGTGTTTATTATCACTTAAGGCTCATATAATAATTAACATAACTGTTAAAATTACTGCTATTTTATAATTAATTGAATGATATTGATGCTTTTTACTTTTATTTCAGCGGCTTAACGGGTAGCGGCGTTTGCATTCTGAGCCGCTTCCCAATTGTTTCAACACTGATGCACAGATACTCGCTGAACGGCTATGCTCATCACATTCACAGGTATTCTATTAGGGTGGTTGGACAATGTTTAGCGATGCAAACGTCCTAGGGGACGTTAAAAGGCATTAGATTAGTTTCAATTTAATCGGTGATTATTTCTATTTAATCTTAGAATGTAATTTGTTGAAATTGAATTTGAACGACTCCTTATATAATTTCAAACCAATGAACTTATTATTAATAGACAGTGGCTCAGCTTTTTATTAATCGCTTACGATCATACTGCAGCAGGTATTTTTTTCAGAGGAGACTGGTTTGGAGGAAAAGTCGTCGGCATGGCTGAGGTGGAAATCGGTGATTTGAACATCAACGTCTATTCCACTCATGTTCGTTTTTGTTTTTATCCCCTTCTTGGACATGCCGTCATAGTTAATATTGTTGATTTGTTGGCAAACAATTTAAAAGTTGTCAGTTGGTCTTTAGAAGTATGAGATATTTAAGATTTTTTAAGCAATTCTTGAGAAAATACGGCTTTTAATCGATTTAATTTTAGAGCTTTACACTGTATATTGATTTTTATAGTCTGTAAATGTATAGTTCGATATTACCTGACTCCAGATACGATATATGTATGCCCCCTGAATGTAAGGTTCTGTTCTCTAAACATTAGATTTCCCCTCAAGAGGTATAAACGATTCTAAATAATAGCAATGACTGCAAATGAACGAGCTTATCCTCAAAATTATTGAATGATTAAAGGTCGTCTCGAGAGCAAAATTCCATTTTATGGATCGCAACCTATCATTCAAAAGATTTGTGTTTTAATTTTTTGCAAGATTGAGTCAATCACACTTTTCGATCGAGGGAATATTAGCATATTTACTTTGAGGGCTATGCGTTTCTCAATTGGCAGAAGCGATCACTTCAAAGGTTACAATATATTCGAAATTTGCCGATCAATTGTAATAAATCTTCGATTGAATAAGGAAAATTGCGTCGGAAGCCGATAGCGCTTCTGTCTATCAATTGGCGCACGTAAAAATTAAGAAATAATTTCAGTTGCATGCAGAATACGACAAGGAGAACGATTTGTATTTGCCGCATCGGTTGTGTCAGGCGTTCGAGCTGAGCCAATTCGTCAAGCATACCGCCAAAGGCGCCCACCTATCTCTAGTCACTGGCGACTTCAATATGGAGCCTTCCGACCTCGGTTATCGGGTGATTCTCTGCAACGCAAAGGTCAAAGATGCATGGACGATGCGATCGGTGCGTTTACTTTTCTCTGCCAACAGTTGGGCTGTGAGGGAACGACGAAATTTCGTCTCCTTAATATTGAAAATCCGATAATCTCCTTAATTCTTCAAAATTTTTCATTCTCTCTCACTGTCTCTGTCTCTCGCTATGCGAGCATAGTTAACATTCGTTTTAGTATGTACAATCGTTGTTCCTCCAATAACGCTGATTATTGTTTAATATTCTTCTAACATCTCATTTTTTCAGACATCGGCCGATGATGACACTGGCGCTACGTGCGAGCGACCGGACAATATTTACACGCCAAAGTCAATGCTTAAACTGTGTCCAGATGGAAAGCGTCTAGACTATATTATGTACAGAAAAGGACACGGTATGTTCATTTTCTTCTTCAGTATTATCCTTATTAGTACAGTCGAAACCGGATAAGTGCACATCGACCGGGCACGAAAAATTTGTGCACTTATCCGGTTTGTACACTTAACCGGTGTGCACTTATCCGGTTTCGACTGTATAGTCTTTATTACGGAATGTTTTATCACTTCGCGAATGGACGATTCAGTTGAAGCGCATTTGTTAGCCAAATACTCTTTTTATTGGCGACTGAAATTGCGTTGATTTCAGCTGACATCGAGTTGGTCAAGTGCGAAAATCGGCTAAATCGCATATCGGAGAATGAAGACGACGTCAACTATAGCGATCACATCGCCGTTTATGCTGAATTTCAGATCAAGACAATGGGTAAGTTGTCAGTTCTTGTCATTTGTGGCTAAAATTCCCTCCGTAATGTTTGTGCTTCCACTCCCTTTTGCAGTTGTGTTTATATAATACTATCGTGTACTATAAGAGTGAACTCATAAATATATTTGTTTCATTCATTTCGTTTCTTCAAAATATCACCCTGAATCAAGTGGTTTTCATTTTAGGCCGTCGAAGTTCGATGAATTCAAGCGCTACTAAGGAAGAATGCGAGCCGGCTGCTCCGCTTTTGGGCAAAGCGATTCAAATATTGGAGAACGGCGAAAGACGCGCCAAGTGGGACCGCCGCTTTTACGTCGCCATCATCGTCGTGTTGGCTACCATCTTTATTGCCAGCGTTAACGTTGAAATCCATTTCCCCGCGTGGGCAATTCCGGTCAGCTTTTTTGATTTTTTTTGCGGGTTTAACCATATCACTGTAGTTTTACGCTTGCGGCCTTTTGCTCTAATGCTCAATTGCGAGTTATGGAATTAGTTGCGTGCATCTCAGCTTTCATTCATGAGTATATAAAAATGACATTTTATGTGCAGTTTGCTGAGCTCATGTTTCAGCAATTGAGCGTTTGTGAAAGGGCCTGGCTTCATTTTTATATTTGAATTGATTTTAAATGGTAATATGGTTACGGTAGCCTGGTCGTAGTAAAGTAACGTGAGCATGGTAGCGTGATACGGTAACTCCTATGACGTGATCATGAATCAGGCGTTGCACGCAATAAGACGAGGCAGTCGCGCTGAAAGTTCGTCAAGAACTGTTAAAGGGGAAGTCCGGTCGGCCATTTTCGATAGGCGCGTACAGTAATTAATATTTAGTCGCGCATGACCAGGCGGTGTAAATTATTTCACTCTCCTATTGTTTAAGAATAAAAGAGATAATAATTTACACCACACTGTCATGCGCGCCTGAAAATTAACTGCAGTACTTCCCTACCGAAAATGATCGACGGATCATTATCCCCTTCAGCTCACAGAACTAGTTCAGAATAGGACAAATCGATTGGCAATTAAGTTGATGATTGCGCATCGGGACGATACGCCCCATCCGACCGGTATTCGTCCGAACTCGCCATACGCCCATGTGTAAATTTACTACAGTATCCTGTAATTGCGCGTGTAGCGTGTTAGAACGCAATCTGGGAGGACGGGGCGTATCGTTGACATACCGATGATTGTTCGTGATTTTCAGGCGCTGATCACGCGAGTCTTGCTCACTCTGATCATAGGCTTCTGCGTATGGTACGGCTTCTTCGGCTTGACGATGGAGGAGAAGGCGCTCAAGGCCGCCAAGCTCTCCATGGTCCAACTCCTCAACGACACCACTTAATTGCCCCGCTATAAAATGTTCTTTGTGTTCTATCGCTGATGCCTTTGGCTCTGTGTCGTATGTTTGCTCTTTTATCACATTTATTCTGTTATACACTTCTTGTCGCCTACTTAGTCACTTGATTACGTTTCGCAGTTTTACTCATAGATTTTTAATTGCAAATATGTACTAACTTTTTGTTTAATCGTTCGATCGCCTTTGACAACAGAATTTAGTTGACGTTTGTTCGCCGTTTGTTGCTAATTCGTCCTTAGGGATACATGTAGAATAGCACTAAATAGAGAACAAAATGGAATTAACGATGCAAAAGCGTGCATGATTTGAGTTTCTATGTCATTGATAGACTGGTTTCTATCGTTCACCTCTATGTCGTTGGATACAAGTTCAGGCAAGTGAGAGAGTTTGCCGTATTGCCTATTGCATCAGTTATTGTGACAATGATCGGCGCTACCGTATTCGATGCGATTGATTTCTTCTAGCTCGCTGCACGGTGACTAACTGGATTCATTACTGGTTCTCAATTTGCTTGCTTTAATGCGGCATAAAGATTTTTCAACTATGCACCATGTGTCTTAGTGCATAGTACGCGAGAAATAATATACTCAAGATTATAGAGCCATGCTTTTCGATTTTAGAGCGTTGTCATTTGATTATGACAGACAGAAAAGTGACGCGTTGGGTTTTCCGCCACCCGCACCCCAAATGGTTTACTATCCTTACAGTATAACGGTTCCCACCCCGATGCCAAATTACCATCACTGGCGGGGTTGAAGCTAAGATGAGGTCATTTTTGTTTCTGCTGCCACATTGCTACTGTGGCGGGAACATGGTGCTACATGGAGAAAGGTACCATTTAGGGACAGTTTTTGGTAAGATTCCGGTGCGAGGTACTTGCACTTGCATGAATTGCATAAGTGCAAAGGATCACAAAGAAATGCAGAGAGAAATCTAAACAGTTTGTACGCTGAAAGCTCTCAAATACTGTTGTCGGAATAAATAGGATACTTGCAGAAAATAAGAAGGGAAACTTTATTGACATTGGCGTTTGACCTTTTGGCACATATCAGTCGCATTAGCGCAACAGATGGTCATCTCTTTGCACTTGCGTAAACATCGCAGTTAAGATGGGAGGGGCTGGCCTTATTTCGGCTCGCCAAAATGATCACGCATCATTGATCGCACATTGCAGGTCGCTTTTTTTCGATATCAAATTTTCAATATTGTGTGGTAATCGATTAAAAAGGAATAAATGTGCACTTCTTCTGATCAAGCTCACCGTTCAGATGGATTCATTTCTACACCCAGTTCTAGATTTTGTAAATGAAAAATGACAGTTTGCAATGCATACAAGCTATAAAATGCGTTAATGTAACCTTTTTGTGCAAATAACCGACGTTCGTCACACTTATCGGTCGTTTTTTATGATTTCAGGACCCAGCTTAAGTCACATCGTGCCATTCACTCGTACACACGAAATTCAAATGCTGTAATCGCATTAAAAAGTACATACGATGTGATACATTTCATAATTAATTGCAGTCAATTTGTGGCTAGTCGTCTACCATGGTTAAGCGCTGATCAGGGGTGATTTCCATCGCATTTCAAAGCATGCAGCGATATCAACTTAAAGCGCTTTGTTTGCTATTATCATTTTAACTATCGGTAGATTAATCGTACACAAAATGGCAACAAGAACCAGAAGGGAAGTACTGCGGGAGGCTCTAACTACCAATTGCGTTCCGTGGTCAAGAAGAGTTGGCCGATGCTGTAGAGGCCGTTTCAAATCTACGAAATTCACTCATTTAGATTGACATTTATCATAAGGAAATGACTTACGTAAAAATACATGCCAGCGATTGGACTACCCAATTTTGATCCTTCTTCGCTTCTTAAAAATTCGGTTATTGTCATATTGTGGAGTCCTCCTTGATTCGGCCCAAAAGTTCCCGTTTCTGTGGTCACATCAATGCCCAAATTTGCAATCGTTGTCGTGCCGGTCGTAAATAGTAATGCTATATATTTTTCTGGTGCTGAAACCAATAACTATTAGAACAAAGCAGAGAAGCTCTAGAGTAAACGACGACAAGACATTTAAAGCACAGTTCAAAATGAACAACGAGATAGTACAGTATGAAACTAAGAGCTAGAACTGTCACAGAGGGTCACGGACGTTACAGCGACAATTACACTCCAAAGAATTCTGCTATGCATGGAAAATTAAGCATTTAATCCCATATTCATAGATTTTATTGTCATGGAAGCCAAAATTTTACGTGATGAGATGTTAACTGAAAACTGAAAGCGTTTAATTTTTGCAAAGTCACAGCCTAACATTACTAAATCCAAGCCTGAATATTTAACTCATCAAAATTCTGAATTTGAGAAGTCTTTTATAATCTATGACTAGAGGAGCTCCCAGAATCTGATCTACACAGTTTCAGTATGGTTTAATATGATTGTAAAAGTTTGCGCACGAATCGGTGCCTGGGGTACAAATCGGGTTCTGTATGGTACATGCCCCACCATGCGCGTACCCATTTAATTCAATGTCGACCTAGATA
>NIUQ01000807.1:0-11134 GCA_002796945.1 Plectus sambesii
CAGCAGAAGATAAAAAAGAACCACTTTGAGAAACTCGTTCGCTTCGATGAGCTCACATACGAACTCTGGGGCCTTTATCAGCAAGCCGTCGTCGGAAATATTAATGTGCCGAGTGAGTTTCGCTTCAATGAGCTAGTAGAGGCATTTCTTTTGTATGCTAACGTTGACAGAACGCGATTACATGGATCCACGCGAGTTGTCGTGGATGTGGAGCTGGATCAAGGGAAACAAAAAGTGGCACGCATGGAACGGATGGCGAGGTTCGAATATGCTTCTTTCTGTTCGTCTCTAATGATCCATCTGCAGGCTTGGCATCCGATGAGGCTAAACGGTTGTATATTGAAAAGGTGACCGCGATCGCCAACGATCTTCCAAACCTCGTCGAACAGTGGAAAGATGAGATGGATCCGCGCGTCCCCGACGAGAAGGCCTGGGTGCCTGATGAGGAAAAGGAGGAGCGGCTGCGCATCATCGAAAAAGCGAAACGTGAACGACGGTTGGTTAATGTTCACTTCCGTACAACTTCCTGTTAGTGTCCATTTAGCATTCGCGATGCCATCGCCGCCGAAGAGGAGGCAGCTATGGAACTTCGCCACGCCCAACGTAGAGCTCAAGGTATTCTAATGATTATGCTGCTTAATTCTGCTTTCTCGTCTCATCACTATTTCTTCAGGCGAACCGTCGGATACCGAAGAAAGCGAAACTGAGGATATTGATGATACGATATGATCAAAACTTTTCGTCTCGAAACGATTACTTGAAGTTTTTGCTGCTACCGTATTTGCAAAGACACAATATATTAAGAAAAACTGCGACCAAAGTACAACTCGATAGCGTAATTCGTCTGTCGGTCAATAAAATTAGTATTTGTTTGCGCACCGATGTGCATAGTTTGCGCGGATAAGAATAGAGGTTTTGAAATGGAGAGCAAAAGATGATTGCTCGATCATACTGTGTAATAGGACAGTGTCGGTTTGTATGTGTTAGGCACGCGTGCATCATGAGAACTGGCTTAGAAACCTTTGGCGTGCGATAAGAATCACGCAAACCTGACGGAGGGCGATTTGCAGTCCTACTCGCCTGGTCGTCTGATTTGCGGCCTAACCGCCGCTGCAGTTTAGTGTAGTGTTGGGCTGGCCTTTGATTGATGGAGGTTGATGCGAATAGAATTTGCAGAATTGCACAGTTTTTAGCAAAGAGTAAATATGATGTTGGATAGGCCTAAAATTAAGTTGAACGATCTTTGATTGTTTGCGTCAGTCAACGTTACCTAATTTAAAATTGCGTTTCAGCGTTGTGTTCATCGGCCTGTTGATCGCCCTGTTACCCGCCTTTCGTTAACCGCTACGAAAAATGGTAAGTGAAAAGTACTCTACATTGTCTAGCCTGTAGGGGAAACTAAAGCGGATGGATTTTGTAGGACTTTGAAACCGCCGCCGCCCAGGTGAAGTCCCTGAAGACCTCGCCGTCTAACGACGAGCTTCTCGAGTTGTACGGCTTGTACAAGCAGGCGACAACTGGCGACAACAACACGAGCAAGCCTTGGGTCGACCCTAAGGGCCGCGCCAAGTGGGAAGCGTGGGAAGGCCGAAAAGGTTTCTGTTTCTATTTGCAAATGACATCTGCTTCATGTACAAAGAGCGAAATTTGAGCGGTCGCCATTTGCTCCGTCTCGTGACAAAGTCTCTTTTGTTTTTTGGGGTTTTTCTTTTCGCGTCTCAAGTTTGACGATTGACATTCGAACGGCGGTCGTCGTCAATCAGCGAAGAAATTCGAGTTGTTCGCGTATGTGGCTTCGACACGAAGTCAGCTGCGCGATAATTGGTAGCTGCGGGAAGCGCCAGGGATCGGTGCCCTGGCGGCGCAGATTACGAGCGCCCTCGTAGATGCGGATGCTTGCCCTAATCAGCGGCAAATTGCCTTTCCGCTTTCTCCAGACGACGACCATCGTCAAATCTGCACTACTTCCGGTTGAAATTCCGCGTTCCTCGCGCATGACGTCGCGCGCCCGGATCTCCTGGGATTAATCGTTCCTCCTTTGCAGGCATGAGCCAGGATGATGCCAAGGCCGCTTACATCGAAGTGGTCCAGACGCTGCTCGCCAAGTATCCGCACTAGCGCTTCATCGCGCTTTCATTTAGTGCCTTCTGCTTCGGTTGTCATTCCCGACCAACTATCTGATACCGTGTCTGTGTCGCAGCAATTGCCTAGTTGTGCTATAATATTCTCTTTGATTGATACTTTGGCTCAAGCAACGTAACGTGATTTTACTCTATGTCTGTCTGGAGATTAATGAAGCGAAAGTAAATTGTTATGAATTCGCTATTAATCAAAGCCATCGCTAGCGGGCGAACAAGGCCGGGGCGCGGGCTCAAGCATGGCTCGAACGGCGGCGGCGGCGGCGGTGGCTGTGGCGGCGAGCGATTGCGCGTCGTTCAATGCGGGCGTGGCGACTTTGACGCTAGCCGATTTCCTCACTAGTGCCCGCCGGCAAATGGCAGCGGGACGTGAATGAGGTGTTGCGGCGCAGGCACATGTCGGCCGACGCCGTCCGTCCGCCGCAACTACGGCGCCAGCAATTTCTTGTCATTGTTTACTCAAAAGAGCGCTGCTGACGGGAATTGATGGCGCCATCGGCCGGCGTCCGTCTGCGCCGAGTCGGCGGGCTGTTAGCGCGTCCGTCCATCCGTCGATGTCTTCCTCCTACCTGGCGACGCGTCCATCAGCTCGCTGCGGTCGTTTCTGACTCTATTGCGGAGGAACTAAAGAGTTGAGTGAAGGAAGGGCGCGCGCCGCCGGATCGCGTCCCACAGCGACGACTAGAAGACGACCGCTGATGCGCCATGATGATTGAACAGTGGTCTTATTGAACCGTGGTCTTATTGGGTCGTTGGCCGGTGCTGACGTCAGCTGGTCGCGGCAATCAGCCTTCTTTGTGGCTCTTTGGTTCCGAGGCGAAGAGCCGACGAAGAGCCACGCCCGAGTGGTCGCGGTCTGCGCGGTGCGGACGAGGTCGACTGAACGTCTGGACTCAAAGTCAACTCATGGTTGGGCGCCGCAGAAAATCCAATACTCCCCGACTCGTCGGGCGACAATTCAACGATGGCGGCCCCGGCGTTCGAGACCCCCCGACGGATCGCCGTCATCGCCGTCCCGTGCTTCATCGACAAACGCGTTACTTGTTCTCGCTCGTCGCTACTTAACCGCTCACAAGTCTTATCCTCTTCCCATCAGGACTGCGTCCGTCCATCAGCTCGACGCTAAACGCGTTCTCTGCAATATCCAGCAGTCGGCGTGTTCTATTCTTCCAGCCGCGAGGATTCACTGTCGGCGCATTTGTGATCGAGGAGCGTAGCGTCGACGGGGCCCAGCTGTTTCAGCGGAACGTCTGCAGTAAGAAGCGAATATATTGCATTTGTGCCAACACGCTAGCGACTGCAGGGAGACGACGACGACGCGGTCGAGCGGGAGGACGAAGCTGCGACGGCGGCAGCGGCGGCGGCTTCGAATCGGCCAGTTGCCGCCGACGCTGGGATTAATTGCGTGCGGACGCGGCAGCTCTCACGCGAGCCGATCGCGGGAATTGGCCGAGAAGGGCGGCGTCTTTAAAGAGCGGCCCTAATTGGGACCGACGGCCGCCGTCCGTCCGCCTCTCTCGCGTCGCCGATGACGGACGACGCGGGCGGCCAGTCGGCGCTGTTGTCGCAGCAGCCGCCGGTCGCCCTCGGACACTGCCGATCGGCGCCCACGACTCCGCGCGCCGCACTTCGTTCCTCCACCTCCTGCAAGGGGCCGAAGCCGCGCGCCACCTTCAACCCCAACCCGCAGGTTATTGTCGTGCCCGGTCGACGCTCGTCTTCGAACTTATTCGGCGCTTCGCCCATGGAGACGCTCGACCACAGCGGCGAGGCCGGACTCACAGACGCCGAGCTGCTGCAAGTGAAGGAGGACAACCAGAAGCGCATCAAGCGCATCGTCGCCGCCGTCGGCATCGCGCTCACTGTCATCAGCATCGTTTTGGTGGCTTTGTCGCTATCGCTCGGCCAGAAGATTGACGAGCTCGGTAAGTGCGTCGCGACGACCGACTGTGTCTCTGTTCAATGTTGAATGTGTCGGGTTGTTCAGTCTCGGCGCAAATCCGCGAAACGGACGTCGCCATCAAGGGCAGAGGCAGCAGAGTGCTGCCGAACGGTAAGGCTTAGACGTCGTCAGCCAAGCTGGCTGCACCTGTAAAATTTCAAGCTATGCACATTGCACCAGCGGCTGCTCATCTACCCCCTCACTCCCCTCCCAACTGAACTTGACCAGGAGCATTCCCTCCCTCCCTTCCGAATTGAAATTTGACCAACAGCATTCCCTCCCTCCCTCTTCTCTCTCCCTCCTGCCCACTTCGCTTTGCATGTGTCCGCGTCCGTTGGTATTTTTCCAATGTTTTCACTCGATCGTCCAATGTCCAGCCGATGTACAGCACAGCACAAGCGTTCGTTGCGTTCTGATTGGCCGTCTTCTGTTCAATCAGCCGTCCGCTGACAATGTCCATGTTTGTTGTGTCGGGCGCGCTCGTTTCGTTTTCGATAAAAAGAACGGTGATTGGCAATCAGGAGAGTGGGGAAAATGAAGTGAGCGGCGAATGACAGTGGGCGTTTCAGTGGGCAAGTCGTTGAACGACGGCCGTATGCGACATGACGACTCGTTTTACCTCGGCGCGCCGTCCAACGCCGTCGGGGCTAACTCGACCCGGTGATCGACCGCCTACCCGACTTCATCCGCCCGTGATTGCCCCTTTCTCGGCCAGTCGTCACTCGCAGCGACGCCAATCATTGGTGCTTCCGTGAAGACAATACGCCCTGTCACAGTGTGGCGGGATGATACTTGGGCTCTAGAGGCTTTCTCTGTCTATTCATATTGTTGTGTGGCGACTAGAGTCGCCAAACGTGTACTGACCGAGCTGAGCGCATCATATTGCTTCAAAGTGTTGCCATTTTAGGCATTTTTATGTGACAGAGTATATTTGTGTCGACTTGTACGCACGAAGTTAATCATACGCAAAATGTACACGTAAGCGCATTAGACGACGGCTATCGGCGGCGAGAGTGAGAAATTATGGCGGGAGGAAAAGAATCGACTCGATGCTGAGACGATAATCGCTACTATTTGCGCGAGTGCCAGTTCACTCCCAAGACTCTCGTTGATCATCCGATTGCGAACATAAGGACAAGGACTCTCCTCAAAACAACTCGACATCGACTTGGCCGCCCGGGAGGCGCTTTTAATCACGGCTCGAACGCTGCTGCTGATTCCCCGTTGCTTCGATCGATGCCGCACCTTATGAACGGAAGACATGCAGAGTCCGCTTATTTCTGGGGAATATGGCTTTCGGCTAATTGGCCCATTTACGAACAGAGCAGCGACAAATGAAAAGAATGAGTGCAGCACCATTGTACGCTTCAATATTCCTTGCAGTTCAGAGAAGCGGACCGTTTCATGCTCACTTTAACTCGATCCTATTTCAGCTACACTCGGCTCTCTGACGTTTGCAGATCTTTTTTGGTCCCCGACTCCTTCGCTTCATTTGTCCTCGGGCAAAATACTGCTGACGAAGCAGAACTCGATTACACGGCATATCTGTTTAGATCAGTCGTATTATCGGTATTGTCCCGAGTGAGGCTCTTCTGATTGTGCTGTCGCTCATGGCCGGTTAGCGAGCCCCTGAACAGAGTTAACGTGATTCGGGCGACGTCCGAAATCGACGGTGCAGCTACCAAGAATAACTAAACGGATGTTGATTCATTCTTGCTAATTGCACTTCCAGTTTCGGACGTCGCACGAATCACGTAAACTCTGTTCAGCCCTTCGTCGTGCAGGGCTCGCTAATGGGCGTGGCCGGATCGTGACACTTGGCATTTGACTCTACCTAAATGGGTTTTCTCGCGTCAACAGTTTATGAGACAATTTTCGGTCGATAATTTGAAGCAAAGTGTCAAGCGTTAGAGAGAGGTATCGGATGAGCCAGGCAGTATCCGAGAACATGCCATTTGAAAGTACAAAGTTCTTATATCTATTGGAATACGGTACGTTTCTTTCCGATCAAACAAGTTGGGGTCCAGCAACTATTGGCGAGAGCGAAGAAGCTAACATTTCGATCACTACTTTGCTGTCTTCTTGCGAAAAGATAATAGAGAGCATCTTCAAAAGAACCGTCATTTGCTTTGCCATCGAAAGCGCGGCGAACACTAAAACACGCTGTTTAAATTTGCCGCGAACCATTTCGATTACTGCTCTCCCATGCCATTCATATCCGTAGTGCCAAATGCGCGCTTTTGTGATGCACAGTTACTATGCCCCGCGCGTACTGTTTAGTTTTTGTCTTCTTTGCCAACCGTTGTTGACTGTTTAGAATGAATGGTTCAATTGTTACGTAGCTCGTGCAGGATCCCGGTAAAAACCGGATTAATTGTCATCTGACAAAGTTCTCAGGCATGCGCGCTTCTTATGTTGTGACAAATATGTGTCGATATGATGATTTCAATGTGATGGTTGGTATTCGATTGGTAGAATTATGGTACAATTNGTTCTCAGGCATGCGCGCTTCTTATGTTGTGACAAATATGTGTCGATATGATGATTTCAATGTGATGGTTGGTATTCGGTTGGTAGAATTATGGTACAATTGAATAGGTTGCTTCAACCCAAATCGGAAACTGAAATATCATTCGCAAATAGTGTGTGTGTAACATCACGGTAACTATGCTTTCGGTCTTGATCAGTGTATGACTGCGTTTAACTTTGATTTCGTTATTGTGTTGAGAAATTCTCATCTGGATTGCGTCACCTCCTTCAGATTTTAATATTTGATAACGAATTTATAGGACACCAACTGCCTTAATGAGTAGCTTGTATCAGCATCGATTGAAATTGCAGAAGCTATTTGGCATGCTCGGTGCCATAGCTACAGGTCTAAGTGCTGAATAAGTTTATGTAGAGTAGTGCTGAAGGAGGATTTTTGGCTATTTGCCTGTTCGCTTCCGAGCAGGTTCAGCATAGACCGGCATTGTGTGATTGGAATCTTTTGGCATAAATATTTATTTTGAAAGACCGATGAAGTGCGTTATTGAGTGTGATACTTGATATCAATTGCCAACTGCACTATCAACGGCGGAACCGCGTGTTCGTGTCGCGTGCTCCACTCCGTGTACGTTGACTCTTTTTTTATCTTGTGATTGTGGATATTTTGGTCGATCAGTACTCAGCGAGCGGCATTGTGACGCGCAAGTCTAGCGAGTGTTTATTTAACGGCCATATATGATGAGAGTTAGTGCAGACACATGTGAAGCGAGCGCTTGCTCGGAAATAGCGACAGGCGGCCCTGTGGCATGTTGGTAGTAGTAGATAGCGGACGTACGGCTGTTGGCAACTAGTTGGCCTGCAGCGGCGGCTTAGCGCGCGTCGGTGTTGGTTTTTTGTGTCTCGTTTTTCGCTGCTGCACTCTTGAGCAAATAAAGCGGCCAACGGAGTTAACTGCGTCTTTCGTTGAAGTTAACTATCGGCTCGATTGAGCAAAAGAATGTCGACAGCAGCGAAGAGCGCAAATGGCGACAATGGTTAACAGAATTGTCATATGCGCGCTGGTGCTGCTAAATGTAGCTGTCAACTGCCTGACACTCGACGAGCACCAGGGTAGGTACATTTTGGATATCTGGGACGATTATGTGCGGACGTTGTTGCGGCAACAGTATAGTGTACGACCAACTTTTCAGCGGCTTTTGTACAGACCGGGGATGAGCTGCACTACTTCTCCGATTCGCAGCAGTTGCACGAGAGCGGGAGTCTATTGGCGCAGACGGCGTTTATGAAAAGGTAAGGGGACAGATGGGCGTTTTTGTAGAGCAGATCGGTGATCGAGTGTGAAGGATCGTCGAGTGTGAGTCTGTCTGAGTGCGAATTTGCGGCTGAGCGCGTCTGTGAGCGAATGTCGTCATGTACAGAAGAGAACGAACGGCGAAATGGTCCGTCTCGGGGCGGTGGGCGAGGATGGGTTTTTTTTGTCGCTGTGCGCCGGTGAGATTGTGGTGGCGCGCGACGGGTAGTCCCGCCAGTCTCCACCAACTCTCTAACGCAACCCAATTCTGCTCGGTTTACGTCGTTGCGCGCCGTTCGCGACTTCTGGGGGCCGTGTCCGCCTTCGCGCCACGTTTGCCTTCCGCGCACTTGCGTGTTCCCCTTCGCGCCGGCGCAACACTCTTTCGAGTCTTTGTCGAACGAATAGAACAGATGGGACCGATTGCTTCGTGTCGCGACCGTCGTCGTCTGTGTTCGCTCGCCACATTGCGATCGTTGAGCTTTTGCCTGTAATATGGGATGCGATAATGCGGTTGAGCGATGAAGCGCGACCGCGCGTTTGATTGACACACATAATGCAGTTATACATACGACTCTTTTGGCCGCGTAAACTGGTTGTCTTTCAGCGCCAATGCGGTCGACGCGACGGCCCAGGAGACGCACGCCTCGCTCAACCAGCTCAAATTGGATCCCGCCGTATTGCGATTTGGTGAACAGTAAGTTTTGCAATCATTGGCAAGGGTCCAAAGACCAACTCGCGCGCACGGTGGCGCTATACATGGGCAAAAACACGTGTCTCTCAGCGGGGACCGATTGAGCGGCCGGCCAGTTATTGGACGATGGCGGTCGTCGAAGCGTACGGCGCAAATCGGGGCGGCACTGTTTCTGCTATTGACGATAAGCCGGGGGTCGGTAGCCTGGCGCCGATTGATTCAGCCGCAACGACGCGAGGGGCCCGACGTCGCTCTTTATCCGACGGCTCGATTACTTTTTGGCCGATATACGCAAACTCCGAAAATGCAATAGCGAATGAACAAACGCAATAACGAATGACACAATACCACCGACTTTTACAGTGCGATCGGCGTTCCCAGCCTTCAGAAGGTCACCGTACGCAATCCGACCGCGTCTAAAGTTCGTTTCGACGCCATCTCAGGTTCTACCGTTCACTTCCACTGCTCATTCCCTGAGCACAAGGTACACATGGAGGCACACTCGCTGGTCACAGTCGTCTACAATCGGCTCTTTCAGACGGTTGAGCCGGGTGACGAGACGACTTTCGACGTTGTCTTTCTTCCGCGTCAAGAAGGGACGATCGAAAATACGCTATTCGTTCACTCCTCCTTGGGCACCTTTACATATACGGTAGATTAAGCCTTGAATCAGGCGGCGAGTATTGTGTACGTTCTGCAGGTGGCCGGTGTGGGACGTGCGAATCCCTATCGTTTGCGGCCGTTCGTCGGCGCTCGGATTCCGCTAAATGGCAGTTTCGTCTCGTCACCCGAGCTGCACAATCCTCACTCGACTACGCTCAGGGTTACGGAGATGTACACCAGCGGCGGCGATCTCCATCTCGAACTGCCCGACGGCGCTGGCGTCGGTCAGGCGCCCAGCAGCTTATGGGTTCGTCCTTCATTTGCAGTTGTACTTTTCCGTCTTTATCAGCGCCATTTGTTTCTTAAGAGCGATCAAATGCAGTCAAATGTGTATTGTTGAATTTATTTACTCGAATTAAGTAATTCATTTACTCTGTTCATTATTTACTCGACCAGAATTGATGATGATGTTGTAGGAGATCGCGCCGTATCAGACGAAAACTGTGATGAGAGCAAAGTTCATAGCCGCTCGAGAGCGCAATACGACGTCGTTCATTCGTATTCGAACTGATCTGAAGAGGGCGTCGGCGGACGATTCGGGGTAAGCGAAAGAGTTTTTTGGGGTTGACGCGATGTGAGGCAACAAAGGCGTTTCGTTAGCAGCTATCAAGCGCGTACGCAGACGATCGTCGTTCCAGTGGAGGTGGAGGTGACAGGGAAGAAGGGTCTGTTTGCAACAACGGACATGATCGACTTTGGTCTGATCAAAGCGGGCAACGAATCGATCACTCTGGAGCTGCGCATCGTGTCGACGCTCGACAAGAGCATAGACATCGAAGTAACGTTTGGAGTTTGTTGAATTCTGAGACTTGATTCTATGCTATTTTCATCTTAAATGCCATCCTTCAAATCAACCGAAAATGTTAGAGAAAGTCCAATAATTTGACATGAAAAGCGTCGAGTTTAAGTGGAAATAAATATATATTTAACATCCACCCGTGATGACCATTCCACGACTTTGTTGCAGAAGTTGAACGTCGAATCGGATAGAGCCGACCACGGCGTGCGAATGGAGTTCGGCTCGAAGCCGCCGATCGCCGTCAAGTCGGCCGCCAGGGGTCAGCCCGGCGCCGCCGTGCTCATCGCCAAGCTCACGTTCGACTCGAAGCTCTTGAAAACGACGCGCGACCCCGGCGCCATGTCGGAGCCGCGACTCGAAAAACTAACTGGTCGATTAGTCGCCGAAAGTCGTGGCGGCAACTACAAAGTCAGTGTGCCGTACCTTGCGACGGTCTACTACGGGTAACTTGTTTGGCCTATGGTATTATGAGGGTAATTGTAATGAGTGCGGTCTGTTTTTTAGGCAGTTGTTGCATAATCCCGAGGAAACGGCCTTCCACACGACCCTCGAAGCGCCGATCAATCGCGTCGTCTCCGTAAAGAATCGCTTCCCATTCGGCATCGCCATTTGGAATGTTTCGTTGCCACGTTCTGCCCGAGAGTTCTTTTCCGTATGTCTCTCCGCTTTTGCCGACCGCTCTACAATTCCTGCTATTTCCAGGCCAAGTTATTGACTAAAGTTGTTACATTGGCTCCCGGTGAGAGCAAGGTGGTGTTCTCGTTGAAATACTTGCACCGGCGACGCGAGCCGTTTTCGAGTTTCTGTCGCCTTTATACTAACGTTTCAAAGTTTGATTTACCACTCGTCACGTTCGACGGCCAGTTGCGGGTAGGGCGACATTTGATTAGCACGATAAGGAGGGCGTTATTGACGATAATATTCTCTTAAGATCACACTGTACTCAATCGACCAGAAGCAATTCGACTTCGGTTTGATGGATGCGGGCGATCGGCGGTCTATCCAATTCGCGATCACCAACGAGAATCCAGTGCCGATCACCGTTAAGCAGTTTCGCCATTCGCTCGAGGCGGTGTCCAGCTTGCGCTTGCTCGGCGTGGAGCCCGGCAACCCAGACCGT
>NIUQ01000807.1:11383-40167 GCA_002796945.1 Plectus sambesii
AGTTTTCGAGTACTCGATGGTGGCGCCGATGGACCGGACGAGTTATCGATCGAATTTGATGATTCAGACGCCCTACGAGGGGCGCTACTACCCCGTGTCCTTTACCACCGAAGAAGGCGCGATCGTGTCCATCCCGGACAAGCTGATATTTTCCGACGCCTTTCCGGGCAAGATGAGCTCCCAGGCGCTGCAGGTCAGTCAATTACCATTAATCTAAAAAGTGAAATTCGGTCTGCACTCTCATTAACTGTGTGGAGATATCATGAACCGTAGGCTGCTGTAGGTTGATACTTTTAGCTTAAGCCTGAGCATAAGTGCCAACTCAAAGTGCAATCGCACGACTACAATTGATCATTAAATATTTGCAAATCCAATGCTGTTACGTTGCTATAGTCGACTTGATAGATTGTTGTGCGTTTGCAGGTGTTCAGCACGTTCCCGCGCGACATGCCGTTGCTGCGTCTGACGACTTTGTCGCACGATCCGCGCATTTTCTTCGAATCCTTCGACGCCAACCAACCGCCGCTGATCAAGAAGGGCGAGATGTCATACCTGGGTCGCATCATGTTTCTACCGGCCGCCTCCTGTCTCGACGACTGCTACGTCGGCATGCCGCTGCACACAACCGGTACGTTTGCGTCATTCGTTGTTTTGCATTATTATAATTCTATTGGCTCAGTTTTTTCTCCAGTGGGAGCGCGGCCGCTGGGAATGTTCAGTTTATTTGCATGCAAATTTTCTTGCTGTATGTCCGATTTTTCAATTTCTGAATATTTTTATTTGTTTGTTCCGGATAGCACGCGGCAGTTATCAGTGCGGATAGGGGGCGGCTGGGAAGTTGAATTTTTGCTGGGAATGTTGCTCAATGTTGCTGGGAAACCTCGCAACAGTTTTGCAGCAGTCTTGTTCGAAGTGTTCTTGTTAACGCCTGCGAACTCATGACAGTTAATGACACGACGGTTGATATTGCAGATGGCCAGTGGTTCACGTATGGAATGCGGCTGCCGTCGAACTTGGCGGAAATCGACGCCTACTTGTATCAGCGTCTGCGGAAGAAATGGCTCGCGATCGAGCAAGCGGGCAAGGATGTGGTGAACGCGACGGTGGTGGTGGACTCGACGGAAGTGAAGCAGTTCGAGGTGCCGGCGGTGGGAAAGCTGATCTGGCCGCGTTTGATGAAGCAGAGTGTGGTGCACTTTCCGCTGACGGCCGTTGGCAATTTCACCGTTCGTCTTTCTATATCGCCGTCCTTCGTCGCCATCTCGTCTCAACTGTATATAATTGCAGATCGTCAATTTGACGCTTCACAATCCTTCCAGTCTCCCCGTCGTCGTACAGTTGCTCCCCCTGACCATCTACCCCGACCCCGAGGGAGTCGTCCACTTCTTCCGCGACGACGTCGCCTCTCCGCTCACCGAACCCATCGAGATGAACGAGACCTTGATGTTCACTCTGCGCGACACCGAACTCTTCAATCTCAAGCCCGACAGTCCAGTGCCCAAATTCAGAGAGCAGCTAGAGGACATTCTAGGTATATTGTCGTCTTCTTCCCTGCTTTGTTATGACGTCGTCAGCTAACCATTGATCTTTTCAGGCATTCAGATTCCGCGCTTTACGTTGTCAATGATCCTGCAGCCGTCGATGAAAGTGCGCGTTCGAGTGGGCTTCTTGCCGTCCGACTACACGCTGCGATCATCGTTGCTGCTCATTCGGTGAGTAGCGGGCGGAAAAAGCAATCTCGACGTATGACGTCCACTCGTTTTCAGCAATAATCTGACTGTGATGGAACCGGTGGTGCTGTACGGGCGGGGGGCGACTGTTGATCTGAAGATTAGCAATCGCGCAGCAAGAAGTACCCCGCTGCTCTTCGAAATACAGGATCGTCATCTTGCCGACTGCCACAATCCGAAACGTTCGTGGTCCTTTCTCCGTGGATGACTCGTCACTATTGTTATCACTATAGGTCTGACGCACAAGTTGATGACTACGCTCACTGTGCGCCGCTCGTTCTTGGCACGCAACACCGGCGAGGTGGTCATCAACGTTGTGAACATGACCATCAGCGGCAAGCCTTGCGAGAACTACGGCTTCCGCATCCTCAATTGCGAGCCCTTCCGCCTCAAGCCCAACGAGACGCACATGCTCGAAGTCGCGTAAGTTTTTCACGCTATTTCTCCCCTTCCTTCCCGACCGATTATTAATGGCTGATTGGCATCGTGCGCGTTCGTCGTCCACTTTTTGCGCATTTTTCCATAAAATAACCGTGATTGATATGCTGGCGAACGTGTATTGCTTTCTTGATGACTACATGCAACAAGACGTCCGGAGAAACTTCGGACGTCGGACCAATCGCGTCGTCCCTAATTAGCAGTTGAGCAATGACGATGCTGAGCAATCGGAATTCTGATGTATGATTCACCGCTTATCCATTATGTCCAACCGTTTGCGCTCACCCATTCGCCGCGACTGGTTATGAAAAGGCAGTCACGAGTGGTAGTCGGACAGTAATCGTCGCTTAGACACGAGTAGCGCCCGGTTGCATCATCAATTTGTATGCGTTTGTTGTGCTCGTATCCAGACGGTAGACAACACGTCGGGGGCTAGTCATTCGCGCCGACTAAGTGGATGAAATGCTTGTGGCAATACCAATCGATCGATGCGCGCCGACATGAGCAGTTGCTTGGCGCGCCTCCAACACATTGTTCGCGCGGTTAGCCGCTTCGCTCGATCACCGTTTGTCATCTCTCTTCGATGGGGTGAAAATGCAAAACGCTGAAATTGAATAACATCGGCAGTCTATTTGCGTCCGTAGTCTAACGGTGACGAAGGGGTTGTTGTTCGCGCCGCACACATTGTGTTGCCATGAATGTAACGGACGCGCGTTATTGGTTACCAGTCGTTTGACAGCGGAGTTAATTCTGTCGCCGCGAAGGTGTCTGCCAGTCGCGGTTATTATCGGAGTCATTGCTGATGCACGCTAGTGTTTATTTATATGTCTTTGTGCTTTCGATGTTATCGTTCCCAATTCGGTTGTTTGCGACGCATGGAACAGGATTTCCGGGAGTTGACAGAGAGCTTTTCATGTGAGTGGGGCGACATGCGCGTGTGGCTGTCTGCAAATGGAACGAGTGCACTTCGGTTGAAGGAGATGTGAACAATTGTGTTCGTTTAGATTTACACCCGACTTTACGAGTTCTTGGAATGAAGCGGCCATGCAAATATACATGCATATGAACGGCACGCCATGGGTGTACCCGATCGCGGCGTCGATTCCTCGCGAATGGTTGAGCAAGTGTCACGCGGCGCTGCCGAGGCCGCACTTCGAGCAGCTCATGTACTATTCGTGCGTCTCAGCCCTCATGTCAGTCGCACTTTCATGCAAACGCTCTTTCTCCCTTTGACGGCGCCTGTTTTTCTGCAGATTTTGCCTCGTCTGCGTGATCGCTTGCGCCTACTTGGAGGGCGACAGGATTATCGTGTGCGCGCTTCGTCAGCAGCTGAAGCAGACGAGGCGCGTGTTTGATCTGAACGCGCCCGACGACCACCAGTCGGAGCCGCTGAACCAGAACGTCCGTCCCAACGGCTCGCCCGGCGCCCGCGTGCGACTGCCCGACGACGCCAACCGACTGGCCAAGGCGTTCTCGGCCGTCGCCAACAAGGTGCTCTTGCCGGCCGGCCTCGTTTGGCGGCGACTGCGCGGCGACGCCACCCCCAAAGCGTCCACTCGGCCGCCCAAAGTCAAAGGTCCCGTCACCGTCAGCGTGAAGAACAACAACCAGCACAAGGCGTCGAGATCGGCGCCGTCCCAGATGGCCCTTTCGAGAAAGTCGTCCGTCGACGAGCAGAGCGGTCGGGAGACGAGCGGCAAAGCCACGCAAAAGGCCAAGAGGGTCAAACAAGGGTGAGTAGTCTGACGGGATCATTCTGCCGCTTCAATGTCGCGTACTTTAGCTAAAAAGATAAGCTAATAAAAAGTCCTACTGAATCCGCTGCAAAAGCATATCCCTAAAGTACGCGATATAAATAGGGCGATTGTATGTTATTATGTCGACGCGAGGAGTGACGCGTTAAACCGGCGTTATGTGCTGCAGACGACAGCGCAGTCCGAAGTCGCACCACCCGCCGGAACCGGATCATCGAACGACTTCCGATCCGCTGTCGACCTACCCAACTGTGACGGGCGATTGGGAAATCGCGGGGGTGCGTAAACCGACGCCGATCAACAAATCGCCCTCCGATAAGAACTACGTCAGCGATGTGGACAGCAGTCGACCCAAGCCGCGTCAACGCAAAGACGGAGCCAGATCTGATGTGGAAGATGTTGTCAAGACGGATGCCGGTTTGTCCCTTTCACTTTTCCCGCTTCCACCCGCGCTCGCAAATTATGCATGATGCAAGCATATTTTACATTTTCGCTACTTTGCAATTTCCATTTCACTTTCATCGAGTTTTGCGATTGGCGCGTCCGAATGCAACGTCAATATGCAATGCAATGTCATACGCGAGCAGAAATATTATTTTTTGCAGCGCTGTCGCGAGACAGTCGCGCGGACCGTAGCGTGTCGTTGAACATGATGTCGAAGAACAAGTCGTCAGATCAGGAGGTGCCAAGCGATCCGGCGACTTCGCAAGCGACGCCGGTGGAGGAGCGGAAGGCGTTCGCGCCGTTGACGCCGCGTCTGAACACGGAGCCGGCGATGGGACTTGCGAGCGAAAGTAAGTAGCGACTGGAATGGAGTGCTGTGTGTCCCCTAGCATGTATTGCTAATATGTTGTGTCGCGTTCGTACTAATCGTATTGTATGTCGTCGTTGTCGACTGTGCCGTGCCCTTCGTCCTCCTCCTTTCTGACCAATAGTAGACTGTGGTCAATTTGAGACGCGGCAATGATGACGGGCGACGGCTGCTCGGACGACAGCGAGGAGAGCGCAGTGCCGGAATGGGCCGACGCCGGCCCCATCGGACCGATCAACTACGGTAATGGTTGTTCCATCGCACACACTTTCGTTCACTGCCGCCGATCAACGCATGCCGATTTCCCCTATCACTGCTAGAGTTTACTGTTTTTTACTCTTCAGACGATGACTTTGCTACGCTCGCCAATCGAACGCAGTCCTTCGCCACGACCGTCACGAAGCGACCCCAAGAAACCACACCCCGGGCGTCTTCCAATGCCGTCGCCGGGCGGACCGCCGCCAGGAATCGCCGACAGGCGGCTCAAGGCGGCGAAATGAGCTCCAGTTCGCGGTAAGAGTTATCCTTCGATTCCACCTATTCGTTACCTTCTGTTTGTGAATGAATGAATTTTGTTTGTTACTACCATCGATAGATATGTTGCTGGCTGAAAGTTATTGCTAGCCGGGTGAATATTTGGCAGTAGATGAGCACTAAGGATAGTATAAAATATGAAATGGGTCGATTTTATGAAGGGCAATCGTTGATAACCCGCCGTTTTCAGCAGCGAATCGTGCTCGAGCGTGGCTTCGTCGGGCAGCAGCTCGCCGAGTCCGTTGTCGGCGTCGTCGCCTGCGATGCTGCCGCTGCCGAGCGCGCGCCGAAGAGGACGCGAACAGGTGGGCAAGGGGACGACGATGAGTTCTCCACGACGACAGCAGCAACAGCGCGATCGCAAGACCGCGTCGCAGACGACCGCGAATCGGTGGGGTTCGATGCCGGCGGCCGCCGCTGGTGCGACCGCCGCCGCGAGCAACGCCAACGGCGTGTCGCTCATGCAGCAGTTGCAAGAGGAGCGCCGACAGCGTTGGGAAGAGTACCGCAGCAATCGACGCGACGGTCTTCAAGGTACTTGCAGCATACTTGTGTTCACTCTGTCTTTAATAGACGCATCAACAGATTTCCTTCGATCAAGGGTGCTCTTGTGTCTAGGAATCTTCTGGTTCTTTGATTCGATCCGAGTCAATCATTCGATTTCTGCCAGTACTTTACGGTTTTATGAGGCTAATTAATTGTCTTTTGCTCATGAATCGCCAGTGGAAGCAGAAAATTAACGACATTCTTCATGGGTCAATTAGTCTCGCTAAAACAACTTCAATTCTTTTGCTAACGAATGTTTTTTCGAAGAAGCCAATCAAAGCAAATGAAACGAACGATTTTCAGCCGAGGAATGGCCAGGTTTCAATCTGCCGCTGCCGGCCGTAGCCGAAACGCTATGGGACGCCGAGTTCGAGCCGAATCAGTTTGATCCGGTCAGTGAAATAAAGTTGTTCTTTCTCAAGCCATTTCCAACATCTATCGTTGCTTCAGGAAAACATATGGGGTACTCCTCCGACGCTAAACAGCGCGTGGCCGACGGCGCTCGACGGCGCTTCGTTGAGCAGTGGGGCGAATAGCGAGCCGTTACGCGGCTCTTCTCCGACTGTGATCAGTCCGCTGCAGCTCGATCGTGATGCCGTCACCTTCAAGCTCAATCCAGCCGCCCAACCTTTTGTCAGCACCCGTCAAGGCAGCCCCAACTACAAACAGGTGCTGCTTGAACGCTTTCACCCCTCCGTCTCTTTCTTCCCTTCGTGTGCTCGCATTTGTTGAGCAGTAGAAAAGATGAAGTCGTAGTTGCTTAGGATAAGATCGATATTGTTNCGCTTTCACCCCTCCGTCTCTTTCTTCCCTTCGTGTGCTCGCATTTGTTGAGCAGTAGAAAAAATGAAGTCATATTTGGTTAGGATAAGATTGGTTTTCTTTGCAAAAACACCACTTTTCGTCCGGAATGATTATCGCCGCTTGGTTTGCACGTGCGTAGGTAGACAGAAATGAGTGCTGTCGACTTTGGAGCAGCTTGCCTTATTCAGGTTAAGACTTCTTAGCACTATAGGATAATTACGAGTGTACCGACGCGAGAAGGGCCTAATAAACGGAAATTTTCAGACGACACCACCGCCAGCCGATTCGAGCATCGTCGCGTGGGGCCCTCCGAGCGGCAGCAGCTCTCCTACGAATCACATGACGGAAGAATCCAATGCCGGTGCGTTTAGTGGGTGATCAACGTTGATCAAAGCCAATTTCTTTCAGGAGCACTCAGCCTGGCGGGCAGTTTGTTCTCGGCGGGAGTGGGCAGTATTTGGGATCCGCTGCAACCGGTTGATCCAGAAGTTTCGTGGGCGGAGGCTATGCTCGCCGAAGACGACCAAAAATTACCACCCGGCCTCAGATGAACACTGCACTAACGATCAAGTGGCGCTACCACAATCGCTATGCACCGGCATTTGTCCTCTGTTCATTACTGGCGCGCGTTTCTCGTTCTCTGCTAACTTCTTTCAATCGTCGCTGCGTCGCCATACGTTTCTCACTTTGTTAGCAGTGTTCAACGTGCCTTGGCCTTACGGAGAGTTCAGAACGAGCGCATAACAAATGTAATTTGCAAAAAGTAAACGATAAACAACTCAATGAAGTGACATTCTCAAAACAGAGCGGCGACAGTGAGCAATTATGAGAACGACTAATTAAGATCGCTGTCTTCGTCGTCATCGTTGTCATCGAAATCGCTGTACTCCAATTCTGGATTCAAATCGTCCTGGTAATCGTTGCCCATTCTCGGATCAATGACGAGATGAGAGAAGAATGGCTGCAAAATACTTATTTTGCAATTCTACATGAATACGCAAAAATCGGCACAGACAGCTGCGCTGAATAGAATTTTCAAGTGACGATTGCTTGAGGGATACTGGAAGCCGTGGTAGAATTGAAGATATTGAAAACCGTTACAGACTCGGTTATCAATCTCGTTACAATAACCGACAGATGACGCGTCGGCCCCCACAATCGCAGTGTCCTTGAGCAAATCTGCGCACGCCTCTTCGACAGCAGCCGGCGTTACACTCGTGCAATTGTAGAATGCTAGCTCGCATCCCTTTCCGAAGTCGCAGGTCTTCCCATCTGACATCAGCCTTTCATTCTTCATCCACTTCTTCAAAGAGGAATTATAATCTGTCGAACATGGCGAAAATAAAAGCGCTATGCAGTCATCGTACATTGCTACAATTTACGACTTGTGCAATCAGTTACCGAGAATAACTGCGGGATTTTTGTAAGCATTTTTGGTACTCGATCGCAAAAAATTGCATTTCGTTACAATTAATCATAACTCTGCAAAGTGTTTAGGCAATGTACCTCGACGAAAGCGCGAATGCCGCCGGGTGTGATACCCGAGCAACCCATGAAACAGAAGTAAGAGGGCATGCGGTCCACGTCGGCCATCGCCAGCACCGTTTCGTCGCCGATGTTTATGTTGTGCTGCTTCGAACTCCATCTCAATGGCATCACCATCAGGTAATCCAACCGACCAGCAGCGCCAATGACATCGTCGCTCAAGAGACTATCGGCGCTGTTACACACATTCTGGAAGTGGAGCCGTCTGATGGAGGGCTCGACTTTCACGAGGAATGCTTTCAGCGAGTCTCGAGATGTCTGCGAGAGATCGCACGAGAAGATTACAGTGTCTGGACAAATTGTGAGCCACGCCTTGCTCAGTTGGTCTAGAACCTTGTCAGTCGCCGACAGACCACCGCCGAAGTACATCCTTCCACCGATGCGGATGAAGCGCAGCAGCTCTGACAACGCCGCGACTTCGTCGCCCGCCAACTTCGTCTCAACGATTTTTTTACCACTATCGTTAATCCACTCTACAGTGAGTTCTCGGGCATCGTTGCTCTCGAATACGACTGTGCCATCTCTCTTCTTCTTCGGCATAGTTTTACTGCTTTTCCTGATCAACTGTAATCAAGAGAGATTAGATCGCAACAAGCGATTGAACATACATGGTTGAATTTGCGTGATACATAACGCATTTCGGCCACCTGTCCAGGCGGTAGAAAGCGCAGCACCTGTTCCAATGGCCGGTCAGGAAGTTGGGTGAACTGCTCGAGAAAGTTGTCTGGCAACTTGCCCGTCAGCCGGCCGCACAGGATTTCCCCCATAATGTCACCGAGCGTGCACCTTAACCGATCATTTTCAGCCTGAAGACGAGCGTTTTCGGCTTCGAGAGCCGCCATCGACTGAAAAGAGGCTGATTACGACGAAGAAGAGTTCATAAAGCTTACCATCCTCTAAGGAACGAGCAATCCAACTGAGGTATACCCACAATG
Source organism: Plectus sambesii (assembly GCA_002796945.1). Classification (NCBI taxonomy): domain Eukaryota; kingdom Metazoa; phylum Nematoda; class Chromadorea; order Plectida; family Plectidae; genus Plectus; species Plectus sambesii. Next base: position 20,481 of record NIUQ01000807.1, read on the forward strand.
TTGAAAACAATACTTGATTTCCTTTCTTCGCAGTTTACTGACTTTCTTAGTGTTGGAATATTGAAATTCCAGATTATTCGCACAAATACATTTCATACAGTAACCCATCGTCAGTGCGAAGTGTAGCCTAAAATGATTTATGCACTGCTTATCGCTCCCTCTCTCTCTCTCTTGTCGTTCTTTGTTCTTCTCGCTTAAGGGCTGAACAGAGTTGCTCACCGTTCAATAAACGCCTCCCTCAAACCTACTTTGAACAAATGATCGTCCAGGACGTTTATTACCGGGTATTCTCGAAATTACGCCCCCCCCTGTGCTCTGTTTTTGAGAAGCTACAGAACAGCTTCTAACAAATATTTCAGAGCAAACAATATCAAGCATGGAAGCTTTACATGCCTATTTTCGAAGGTAACTTACGCCATCTTCAACTGTTTCTCGGAAAAAAATTTTACCACTTGAAAAAAGTACAGGGGGGCGTAATTTCGAGAAACTCCGGTATAGTTTATACAGTACCTCAGTTTTGTTTGGTATTGCACCAACATTACACTTTAAATAGTCCAGTTTGTAAGAAGTATTCCATGAAGACGACTGAAAACGCACAAAGCTTCGTAACGGACGACCGACTGTGATAAAACTTTTATTCTTACCAATCTGTAATCAAAAGAATCACGACGGTAAAATATTCATTTGGAGAAGACCGCAAGCTGCTCCCCGGCCTCAAATGAACACCTCATCAACGATCACGTTCCGCCACCAGAGTCGCTATGCACTGGCATTTGTTCTCTGTTCGTAACTGGCGCGTGTTCCTTGTTCTCTGCTAAAGCGGTGGTCACAATGCAGCCGCAATTGCTGCTTGCGGCTGCATTGTGACCACCGCTTAACTTCTTTTAATCATTGTCACATCGCTATACGCTTCTCAGTTTGTTAGCAGTGTTCAACATGCTTTGGGTCCACAGAGAGTTCAGAGCGAGCGCGTAACAAATTTAATTCACAAGAAGTTAACGACAAACAACTCAACGAAAAGACACTCTCAAAACAAAGCGTAATCAAGGTAATGGGGTCATAATCATCATAGTAATCGACATCGAAAACTTAGGCGTCGTCTTTGTTATATATTTCCGTATCCGATTCTAAGCTGTCAACGAATAATCCGTGGCGAATAGCACTCGGCATGACATCCGATCTCGATTCGGTGACGAAGTAATATCAGAATAGCTGCAAAAATTTCAAAATTCTTCTCTTATTTTTACACGAATACGCAACATTCGGCACTAACATAAGCGTTAAAGCGGATATCCAAGCGGCGTTTGTTTGAGCAGCAGCTGGCGGTGAACCAGACTCGGTCGTTCATCGCTCTGTTAGGGACTCCCATCCTACTGTCCTTCTTGAGCAGATCGCCGCACGCCTCTTCTACCGCAGCCGGAGTGACATTCGCGCACTTGTAGAATGTTAGTTTGCACCAATCACATTCATATCGATGTCTGTAATCTGTAGAATTTGCACCTGCCTTCGGCTCTCCTTTCTTCATCCACTTGTTCATCCACTTCTACAAAGAAGAAAACTCAATGGTCGAACGCGGTGAAAAAAGTGCTATGAATTAATCGTATACTAGCACAATTTATGCACTTGTACGATCAATTAACAATAACAAATTTGAGATTACTGGAAGCACTTTGGTTCCTAATTGCAAAAAACCGCAGATCGTGACAATTGATGAATACTTTACGCAGTGGTTAAGTGAGGTACCTGGATGAAGGCGCGAATGCCGCCGGGTGTGATGCCGGAACAACCCATGAAATAGAGGTAAGACGGGACGTGGTCCGCGTCGACCATCGCCAGCAGCGTATTGTCACCGATAGTGAAGTTGGGCAGCTCAGTACCGTAACACACTGGCTTTATCATCAGGCCGACCAAACAACCAGCAGCGCCAATGACATCGTCGTTCAGGAGACTATCGGCAATGTTACACGCGTTCTGGAAGTGGAGCCATCTGATAGATGGCTCGACTTTCCTGAGGAATGCTTTCAGCGAGTCTCGAGACGTATGTGAGAGATTGCCCGTGAAGATCACCATTTCTGGACGAATTGTCAACCACGCCTTGCAGAGCTGATCCAGCACCTTGTCGGCCGCCGACAATCCGTGGCTGAAGTACAATCTACCGCTTATGCGGATGAAGCGCAGAAGCTCCGATAACGTGACTTCATCGCCCGCTAACTTCGTCGTCGTGATTTTACTACTGCTATCGTCAAACCAATCCACAGTAAGTTGCCCGGTAAGGTTTATCTCGAACAAGACCGAACCATTACACTCCTTCTTCGGCATAGTTTTGCTGCATTTTTTGATCAACTATAATCGAGGATGATCAATTTCAGCAGGTGACATAAATTAAGCATACGCTGTTGAATCTGCGCGATACGAGACGCATTTTGACCACCTGATGAGCGGGCAGAAAGCGCAGCACTTGTTCCAACGGCCGGTCGGGGAGTTGGCTGAACTGCTTGGGGGAATTGCCGGGCAACCTGCCCGTCGACTTGCCGCACACGATTCGCTCAGTAAAGTCAGGGAGCGTGTGCTTTAACCGATCATTTTCAACTTGAAGACGGGCGACTTCAGCTTCGAGAGTCGCCACTGACTGGAAAGAGAATTGTTCGATTACGACAAAGTGTTCAGTAAACTTACCATTTTCTAAGAAATGATCGATCCGACTGATACTTGTCCACAATCTTGCAAACAACACTAGCACTTCCCTCTCTACAATTTGCTGACTCTCTTTGAATACAGTCAACTACGTTTACACCGGTTTCGCTAAAGACGGTATTTCATTTATACCGGTCAGTGTATTGGCGGACCTGTCATCGGAAAATGGGCTAATTGTGATCGGCGCAAGTGACAGTAATTGTAGCATGCAGGGCAGAGGGACAGTCTCCGTCCGCTGACCGTATTGGGGATTCTGCTTTCTACCTAGCGTGCACAAACTTGAACGCTTATTAGCCTGTGATACGTCACGGCCTTTGAATAGGGAAACTTCTTTCAATGTGGCGCCTAATATCTATCGATCAATTTATTCACCCTGTTCAATCAAATTCTTTGATAGCCACACTGTAGAATCCTTTAGAGCGGTCTTGTATGGTCACTTTACAACATATCTGTTATTGTTAATGCAGAGCTAAAAGCATTTCTTTAATAACTGTGTTGTTTCTCAGTCTGGAAAGCTGGAGGTAGGAGACGAGAGGAGGATACGATCGGTTGATCGTGGTGAGGTGCTTTGAGTCGTGATCTAGTTCACACTGGAGGTAGGCGAAGACCTTTTCGCCGTTCAGAACTTCAAAAATGTCTTCAAATTTTGGCAGAAGGTACTGGTCCATGTTTAGGGCGGCGTTATCACGTCAATGACGACCAGTCGGTCCAACTCTTCCTTAGCTCTCTGCTTCTTGGCGAAGGGCACTTGCGTGACTTTTAACCGGACCAGCTGGGAATCCTGTTGGAGCTCGTGGATGGCCTTTTTGGTAAAGTATCCTAATTCCGACTGGAACACCTCCTTGTATTCCTTCAATATGGCTTCCACTCTCCTCTTGTAGGATGGTGAGGGCGGCTGAGCCGGGGTTGCATGGGCGGTTAAGCTAGCTGCTGCTGCTGGTGGAGTTGCTGCATCTCCTTCTGCATCATCTGCATCAACTGCATCATCAGCTACTATATCTGCGCCGACAAATGCGCTATAACGTTGATCTGCTGTGTTTGTTCTCCGCCACCGCCTCCCCCATCTACTGCACGAGCAGCAGCACATCGGTTTCGGTAAGTCATGAAGATAAAACTGTCGCGTCGCACTTATTCGCTTGAGCTGATGTTGTCACTACTGTTGCATCTTGTGATGGAAGGTAAGCGGTATGAGGTAGGACACGACCGCTTACACAGGGGACAGGATACATAAATGCGAAAGGTAGGGGAGGCGCGGTACGAATAGTTCCCCAGCTGGAACTAACAGACCCGACCTCAGGAGGATCTACCGGTCTATCACGTATTATAAAGTGAGTCTTCCGACACATCAACTAGCATTTGCCCTAGTTCGTTTCTGGTGCGTGTTCCTCGTTCTCTGCTAAATTCAAACGTCTTTTAATCATCGCTACAACGCCATACATTTCTCACTTTGTTAGCGGTGTTCAACATGCCTTAGCCTTACGGAGAGTTCAAAGCGAGCGCATAACACATGTGATTCGCAAGGAGTAAACGGTAAACAGCTCAACGAAGCGGCCCTCTCAAAACAAAGCGGCGACAGTAAGCAATAGCGAGGACGACTAGTTGAGATTGCTATCTTAGTCGTCATCAGTTAGCAGACCCGCATCGGCGAGGAAGCCGTTGAGCACGTCGTCGAAATCCGTTCTCAAATCGCGGACCATGTGAGCGTGAAATGGCTGCAATAATGACGCATCTTTGCTATTCTTCCTACGCGAATATGCAATAATCGGCACAGACCGCATAGTGTAAGATGACTTGCAAGTAGCGATTGGTTGAAGAGGGATGAACATTGAAGCAGACTCGTTGGTCGTTAGTCTTTTCACGACCACGCATGGATGACACACCGGCACCCTGATACACTGCTGCCTTCCCCAGCAGAAAGCCACATTCCTTTTCGATCGCAGCCACCGTCACATTGGTACAATTGTAGAATGCTAGCTGGCACAACTCCATTCCAAATTCGCGGTCGTAGTATTCCTCATCTGCCTTCGACCTTTTCTTTCTTATCCACTCCTTCAAAGAATATTCTTTCATCGAGCATGGCGGAAGTTAAGCGCTCAGCAGTCATCATTATCGTTACAATTTACAACCTGTACGATCAACTACTGAGAATAAAAGAAAGATTACAGAAGTATTGTTGATTCCTGGTCGCAAAATTTGTAAATTGTGACAATTGATGATAACTCTATGCAGCGTTTAAGCAAGATACCATAGCGAAGGCGAGAATACCGCCTGGTGTGATGCCTGAGCAACCCATGAGGCAGAAGTGCGAGGGCGTTTGGTCCGTTTCGACCATCGCCAGCAGAGTTTTGTCGCTGATATTAATGTTGCGCAGCTCAGCGCCCCAACACGCTGGCATCACAAGCAGGCCGTCCAGCCGACCAGCAACGCCAATCAGATCGTCGCTCAGCAGATTACGGCCGATATTACTCGCGTTCTGGAAGAGGAGATGCTTGATGGACGGCTCGACTTTCTTGAGGAATGCTTTCAGCGAGTGTCGAGACGTCTGAGAGAGATCGCCCGCGAAGATCACCATCTCCGGACGAATTGTGAGCCATGACTTGCTCAGCTGGTCCAGAACCTCGTCAGCCGCCGATACACCTTCGCCGAAGTAAATACTACCGCTGATGCAGATGAAGCGCAGCAGCTCCGACAACGCCACATTATCGCCTGCCAGCTTCACCACAGTGGGTTTGCTATTGTAACCACGCAACTCCACTTCGACTTCTCCGGCATGGAAGCTCTTGAACGAGACCGAGCTACTATTTTCTTTCTTCGGCATGGTTTTGCTGCATTTTACGATCAACTGTAATCGAGGTAAATTAATAAAACAAAAAATGTAAATTAAATTGTAGCAGTTGATCGACACATACGTTGTTGAATTTGCGCGATATGTGACGCATTTGGACCACCTGACGGGCGGGTAGAAAGCGCAACACATGTTGCAACGAGCGGTCAGGGAGTTGGCTGAACTGCTTGGGGGAGTTGTCAGGCAACTTGCCCGTCGGCTGGCCACACACGATTCGCTCACTGAAGTCAGGGAGCGCGCGCCGTAACCGTTCATTTTCGGCTTTAAGACGGGCGACTTTAGCTTTGAGAGCCGCCACTGACTAAAAAGAGAAGAAGGCAATTATGATAAATGAGTGCAATAAACTTACCATCCTGTAAGAAATGACTGATCTAACTTATCTCTGACCGCAATCTTGCAAAGAATACTGGCAACTCCGTCTCTGTAATTTGCTGACTTAATTTAAGTAATAAAATTAGTAAAAAGTAGTCTATGGAGACGATTGAAAACGCACAATACATGGTAGCGAGCGATAGAATGCGATAAAACTTTTATTCACAACAATCAAGAATTGAAAGACTGAGCGCGGTAATATTCTTTTGGTATAAGACACATGATTGAAACGTAATTCGCAAAAGGTAAACAGCTAAAAAACGAAATGACACCCTCAAAACATAGCGGCCACAGTGAATACTGTGGCATGCGGCAATCGTAGCATTTATTTATTTACAACAATGAAATCGGAGAGAAGAGGAGCACCACTCTAGTATACAGCGATACAGCGTTCTGACTCTATCATGCGATTGAAACACACGGCGCACACATTGCATAATGATTCAGTTATCTTCGTCGTCATCGTAGTCGATGGCGTCATACCCATCGTAATCATCGATATCGTCGTCCTCCATTTCCGGATCCAAATCTTCATGGTTGTTGACGTAGTCATTGAAGACGAATTTATCTTTGGCAAAGTTGACCGGTCTCGGTTCGAAGACGATATGAGCGGGATTTGGCTGCAAAACCGATATATTTTTGCTATAATTCATACGCGTATGAGTAACAATCAAGACAAACTGCAATGTGAAAGCGGATATGCAGGTAGCGATTGCTTGAAGGACACAGAACAGTGAAGGAGACTTGTTGGCCGTTTCTCTCTCCGGGCTCACTGACGGATGATGCACGGGTTACCGCCATCATTGTTCCCTTCTTGAGCAAATCGCCGCATGCCTCTTCTACTGCAGCCGGTGTCACATTCGCGCAGTTGTAGAACGATAGCTCATACAGCTGCTGTATCTTTCGGCAGCAGGAAAACTGCCTTCCTGGCTTTGGCCTTTCCTTCTTTATCCATTTCTTCAAAGAGGAATACACTATCGTCACACGTTGCAAAAATAAAGCGCTATAAATTCATCGTACACTGCCACAGTTTACGGCTAGTGAGATTATTGAAGTTTTTTGGTTCTTCTTCGCAAAAAACTGTAAATCGTAACAATCGATGAAAACGTTGCGCAGCATTTAAACAATTTACCTCGACGAAGGCGCGAATTCCGCTGGGCGTGATGCTCGAGCAACCCGCGACGGAGCCATAAGAAGAGATGTGGTCAGCGTCGGCCATCGCGAGCAGCGTTCTGTCTCCGATATTAATGTCGCGCAGTTTCGAGCCCAGAAACATTGGCATGATCATAAGGCCGTCCAGCCGACCAGCAGCGCCAATGACATCATCGCTCAGCAGAGCATCATCAATGTTCCTCGTGTATTGGAAGTTGAGTCGTCTTATGGATGGCTCAACTTTCACGAGGAATGCTCTCAGCGAGTCTCGAGACGTCTGCGAGAGGTCACCCGCAAAAACCACCACTTCTGGACGAATTGTGAGCCATGCCTTGCTCAGCTGGTCCAGCACCTTGTCGGCTGCCGACAGACCTTCGCCGAAGTAAATACTACCGCTGATGCAGAAGCGCAGCAGCTCCGACAACGCGACCTCATCGCCCGTCAACTTCTTCTCAGCGACTTGTATAGAGCGATCGTCAATCCATGCCACAGTGAGTTCTCCGGCATTGCAGCTTTTGAACACGACTGAGCCTTTACTTCCCTTCTTCGGCATGCTTTTGCTGCATTTTCTGATGACCTGTAGTTGAGGACAATTAAATTGTATCAGACGATTGGACATACATGGTTGAATCTGCGCGATACGTGACGCATTTGGGCGACTTGAAGGGCGGGTAGAAAGCGCAGCACATGTTCCAACGGCCGATCAGGAAGTTGACTAAACTGCTCGAGGAAGTTGTCAGGCAACTCGCCAGTCAGCCGGCCGCTAACGATTCGTTCACTGACGTCAGTGAGCGTGCGCCCTAACCGATCAATTTCGGCCTGAAGACGGGCGTTTTCGGCTTCGAGAGCTGCCATCGACTGAACAGAGAACAGAGCGATTACGATAAAGATGAGTTCAACAAACTAGCTATCTTCGTAAAAATGACGGATACAACTGATATTGACCCCCACAGTCTTGCAAATAACACTGGTCACCCTTTCTACGCAAGTTGCAGACATTTTTTGTTGGGTTATTCAAATCAGACTATCCACACCAATACATTTCATACCGTAACCTATTCCATCGTGAATGTAGCCTAAAATGATTTGCGCACTGCGTATCGGTCTCGCACTCTCACTTTTTTTCTCTACCTTTGTTCCATCCGCTTAGCTTCACAAAACATTATCGTAAATCCTCCAGTAATCGTCCCCCCTCCAATCTACGCCCCTGTCGAGCGTAGGTTGAAATAATAAACCTCCTTCCAATAATCATCCACCCTCCAATAAACGCCCCCCCCCTCAAGCCTAGGTTGAAAAAGGGCGAAGGCGTTAATTGAAGTATTTACGGTGCATTATTTTAGTCCGGTATTGCACCGACATAACACTTTAAAACAAGCTAATTTGTAAAAAATAATTCATAAAGACGCATGAAAATGCGCAATGCATCGAATGGACGACCGAATGTGATAAAAAGTTTATTCTTATCAATCTGTAATCAAAAGAATTAGCGCGGTTGTGTTGTTTCGAAGAAGACCACAAGTTGCCAGCCGGCCTCTAATGAACACTGCATCAACGATCAAGTAGGGCCGCCAGTGTTCAGCATCCCTTGACGCTACGAACAATTCAGAGCAAGCGCTTAAAAAATGTAATTTGCGAAAAGTAAACGATAAACAGATCAACGAAGCGACACTCAAAACACAGCGGCGACAGTTAGCAATTATGAGAACGATCAGTTGAGATCGCTTTCTTCGTCGTCATCATCATAATCCTAGCGGTAGCCGCCGAGCACGTCGTCGATCGCGGTTCTCGTATCGTGCACGACGCGAGAAAGAAATGGCTGCAATATTGACATATTTCTGATTTATACGCGAATACGAAGTAAGTGGCACAAACTTTATAGTGTAAGATAATTTGCAAACGGCGATTGTCTGAAAAGGCATGAGCAGTGAAGCAGACTCGTTGACCGTTCGTCAATCCGTTATCGTCGAGGGCTGAATCGTCGATTCCCCGATACACTGCTGCCTTCCCCAGCAGAAAGCCACACTCCTTTTCGATAGCAGCTACCGTCACATTGGCACAATTGTAGAATGCTAGCTGGCACAACTCCATTCCATGTCTGCAGCTGTAGTATTTCCCAGCTGCCTTCGACCTTTTCTTTCCCATCCAATTCTTCAAAAAAAGAAAACTGTCATTGAACATGGCGAGAATAGAGCGCTATGCATTCATCGTACATTGCTACAATTTACGACTTGTACGATCATCTCCCAAGAATAAATGCGATACTTAAAGTATAATTGATTGCTGATCGCACAAGTCGTAACTCGTGACAAATGATGATAACTCTGCGCAGCGTTTAAATGAGTTACCATAACGAGGGCGCGAATGCCGCCTGGTGTGATGCCCGAGCAACCCATGATGAAGAAGTACGAGGGCAAGCGGTCCGCGTCGGCCATCGCCAGGAGCGTTTTATCGGTGATATTAATCTTGCGCAGCTTCGAACCCCAACAGGATGGCATCACAATCAGGCCTTCCAGCCGACCAGCAGCGCCAATCACATCGTCGCTCAACAGACTATGGCCAATGTTTTTCGCGTATTGAAAGTGAAGCCGTTTGATGGATGGCTCGACTTTCATAAGGAACGCTCTTAACGAATCTCGAGACGTCTGCGAGAGGTCGCCCGAGAAGATTACAGTGTCCGGACGAATTGTGAGCCATTCCTTACTCAGCTGGTCCAGGATCTCATCAGCCGCCGATACACCTTCGTCGAAGTACATCCTACCACCGATACGGATGAAGCGCAACAGCTCCGACAAAGCCACTTTATCGCCCGCCAATTTCTTCACAGCGATTTTGCTATCGCAGAAGTCAGACAACTCCACTTCGACTTCTCCGGCATGGTAGCTTTTGAACACGACTGCCCCATAACTTTCTCTCTTCGGCATGTTTTGGCTGTATTTATTGATCAGCTATAATTGTGGAAAATTGGATTTTAAAAATGTAAATTTAATTGCAGCAGATGAATGAACGTACGTGGTTGAAATTGCGCGAAACGAGACGCATTTGGACCACCTGATGAGCGGGCAGAAAGCGCAGCACATGTTCCAACGCCCGGTCAGGGAGCTGGCTGAACTGCTTGGGGGAGTTATCAGACAACTTGCCCGTCGGCTTGCCGCACACGATTTGATCACTGAAGTCAGGGAGCGCGCGCCGTAATTGTTCATTTTCGGCCTGAAGACGGGCGATTTCAGCTTTGAGTGCCGCCTTCAACTGAAAAGAGAACCGCCCAATTGCGACGAAGAGTGCAAGAAACTTACCATCCTGTAAGAAATGACTGATCCAATTGATATGTGCCCACAATCTTGCATAAAATACTGGCAATTCTGTCTCTGCAAGTTTTTGACTGTCTTTAAATATTATAATTAATAAGAAATAATCTATGGAGACGACTGGAAACGTAAAATGCCTCGTAACGGACGATCAAAGGTGATAAAACTTTTATTCTCAACAATCAATAATCAAAAGAACGGGCGCGGTAATTTTATTTTGCTATAAATAATAGTGATAGAAATGCAAGTTGCAAAAAGTAAACGATAAACAGCTCAACGAAATAACACCCTCAAAACATAGCGGCGACAGAAAGCTGTTGCCGCGTGCATCATTCATAGCATTTATTTATTCGCAGTAATGCAATCGGAGAGGACGAGCGGAGCACCGCTCTTGTACACAGCGATACAGCTTACCGACTCAATCATGCGATTAGCACACATGGCGCACACATGGCATGATGATTCAGTCTCGGCCTTGATCTGTCTTCGCAGCTTTAAACTCTACCAATGAGCAATGGCGAGAACGATTATGTGAGATCGCTGTCTTCGTCGTCATCGTAGTCGATGGCGTCATACTCATCATAGTCATCGAAATCGTCGTCCTCGATTTCCGGCTCCAAATCGTCGTCGTCGTAGTTGTCGTCGATTTCGTCGTCAATCACGTCGTCTGATCTCGGTTCCTTGAAGATTTGAGGGAGAAACGGCTGCAAATTGACATAATGTGGCTATGATTTCAACGCGAATGCGCAAAAATTGGGCCGAACGTCAATGCGAAGGAATATATGCAGGATGCGCCTGCCTGAATGGCAGTGGACCGTGTAGCCGACTCGTTCGTAGTTTCTAACTCCACAACTACCGTCCATTAACGCGGCAGTTATCTTAAGTGTTTCCTCCTTGAGCAGATCGCCACACGCCTCTTCGACCGCAGCCGCCGTCACATTCGCGCAGCTGTCGAATGCTAGCTCGCACATCTCCAATCCCCGTCCTAAACCGAAGGTTTTCCCATCTGGCTTTAGCTTTTCCTTCTTCATCCACTTCTTCAAAACGAAAAAACTGTCGTCGATTACGGTAAAAACAAAGCGCTATTAATAAATCGTATATTGCTAAAATTTACGAATTGTGAAATCAACTACTGAGAATATTCGTGAGATCTTTGCAAGCATTTTTGGTTCTTGATCGCAAAAAAACGCAAATCGTGACAATGGATGAATATCTTGCGCAGCGTTTAAGCGATTTACCTCGACGAAGGAGCGAATGCCACCGGGTGTGATGCCCGAAGCGCCAATGACGGAGAGATACGAGGACATGTGGTCTGCGTCGACCATCGATAGCAGCGTTTCGTCGCCGATATTAATGTCGCGCAGTTTTGAGCCCTTCACTGGAACCACCATCAGACCGTTCAGCAGACCAGCAGCGGCAATCACATCGTCGCTCAGCAGACTATCGCTAATATTAGTCACATTCTGGAAGTTGAGTCGTCTTATGGATGGCTCGACTTTCACGAGGAATGCTCTCAACGAGTCTCGAGACGTCTGAGAGAGATCGCCCGAGAAGATCACCATCTCCGGACGAATTGTGAGCCATGCCTTGCTCAACTGGTCCAGCACCTCGTCGGCCGCCGATACACCGCTACTGAAGAACATCCTACCGTCGATGCGGATGAAGCGCAGCAGTTCAGACAACGCGACCTCATCATCCGTCAACGTCATCGTTGTCCTCATGACTTTTTTACCTCTATCGTCAAACCAATCTACAGTGAGTACTCCTTGATGCTGCACCTTGAATACTACTTCGCCTTTACTTCCCTTCTTCGGCATGGTACTGCTGCATTTTCTGATGATCTGTAGTTGAGGAAGATAAAATTGCAGCAGGCGACTGAACATACATGGTTAAATTTGCGCGATACGTGACGCATTTGGGCCACCTGACGGGCGGGCAGAAAACGCAGCACCTGTTCCAACGGCCGGTCAGGAAGTTGGTTGAACTGCTCGAGGAAGTTGTCGGGCAACTCGCCTGTCAGCCGGCCGCACACGATTCGCTCATTGAAGTCAGTGACCATGAGCCCTAACCGATCAATTTCGGCCTGAAGACGGGCTACTTCGGCTTCGTGAGCTGTCATTGACTTAAAAGAGGCTGATTACGACGAAGATGAGTTCAAAAAGCTTACCATCGTCTAAGAAATGAGCGATCCAACTGAGATATGTCCACGATGTCGCTAACAAAACTAGTTATTCTTTTCTCTGCAATATGCTGACTTTCTTGTGCTGAATTACTGAAATTCCAGATTATCCGCAAAAATACATTTCATACAGTAAGCCATTGTTTTTAAGAATTGAACAGAGTTCATGTGATCCGTGCAATGTCCGAAACTGGTACTGCAATTACCAAGAATTAATCAACGTCCGTTTACTAATTCTTGGTAACTGCACCGTCCATTTCGGACGTCGAACGAATGTTGTCAACATTATTTAGCCCTTTACTAAATGTAGCCTTAACTGTTTTGTGCACTACCTAACACTCTCGCACTCTCTTATCTATCTTTGTTCCTCTCGCTTAGCCGCAAAAAGAAGTTACCCTTAATCATCCAGTAATCGCTTACCTTCCAATTGACCTCCCCTGGAGAAAGCTGAAATAATAGTCGTTCTCCCTCAAATAAACGCCCCCCCCCCTCAAGCCTAGGTTGAATAATCAATCGTCCAGGGCGTGTAATAAAGTGTTTATGGTACATTAGTTTTGTCCGGTGTTGCACCGACATAACACTTTGAATGGGCCGATTTGTACAAAATAACCCATTAAGACAACGGAAAACGCACAAAGCTTTGTAACGGACGACCGAATGTGGTAAAAATTTTATTCTTATCGATCTGTAATCAAAGAACAGCGCAGTAAAATAATCTTTTGATATAAAGCCCACACTGGTGCACAAAACAGCAAGAGTTGGAGAATATCCTGATAAAATATCCTTTTGAAGAAGACCACAAGTTGCCAGCCGGCCTCAAATGAACATGGCATCAACGATGAAATATTCAAGTATTCCAGTAGTATTCAAGATGCCTTGGCCCAACGGAAAGATCAGAGCATGCGCATAATAAATGAAATTTGCGAGAAGTAAACGATAAAAACAGCTCAACGAAGCAACACTCTCAAAACATAGCGTCTTCATCCATGGTGTCATAATCATCCATGCTATTGACAAAATTCTCGATGAAATTCTCGTCATCGAAGTTATTGCCATTGAGATCGCAGTCTTCGTCTTCGTCTTCTTCGTCCGAGTCATAGCGACCGTCGATTAAACGGTCGAGCGCGACGCCCGGTCTCGGTTCGGTGATGAAGTGGGAGCGGTATGACTGCAAAAATTTCAAAATTTTTCTGTTATTTCTATGCGAACGCGCAACAATCATCACGAACATCGCTGTTAAATCGAATTTCTAGACGGCGTTTGTTTGAGTTGCACTGGATGGAGTACAGGATTCGGTCGCTCACATCCTCGCAATAAACTAGCTTAATAGTTTCCTTGTTGAGTAGATCGCCGCACGCCTCTTCCACCGCAGCCGGCGTGACATTCGCGCACTTGTGGAATATTAGTGTGCAATAATCCCATTCACGTGGACATCTGTAACTTGTAGAATTCGCACCAGCCTTCGGTTTTCCGTTCTTCATCCACTTCTTCATCCACTTCTACAAAGAGATAAACTCTGTGGTCGAATGCGGTGAAAAAAGCACAATGAATTATTCAAATACTAATACAATTGACGACTTGTACGATGAATTACCGGAAAAAAATTCGAGATTATTGAAAGTATTTTGGTTCTTGATCGCAAAAATCGCAACTCGTGACAATTGATGAATACTCCGCGCAGCGTTTAAGTAAGGTACCTGGACGAAGGCGCGAATGCCGCTGGGTGTGATACCCGAGCAACCCTTGACGAAGAAGTACAAGGATACGCGGTCAGCGTCTGCCATCGCCAGCAGCATATTGTCGCCGAATTTGAGGTCGGGCAGCTCCGAGCCCCGACACGCTGGCATCACGATCAAACTATCCAGCCGACCAGCAGCGCCAATCAGATCGTCACTCAGCAGACTATCACCGTGATTACTCGCGAGCTGGAAGTTGAGTCTTCTTATGGATGGCTCGACTTTCACGAGGAATGCTCTCAGCGAGTCTTGAGACGTCCGCGAGAAGTCGCCCGAGAAGACCACCAGCTTCGGACGAACTGTGAGCCATGACTTGTTCAGCTGGTCCAGCACCTCGTCGGTCGCCGACAGACCTTCGCCGAAGTACATCAAACCGTCGATGCGGATGAAACGCAGCAGCTCCGACAATGCGATTTTATTGCCAGTCAACGTCGTCTCAGTGATTTCACGACCGGAATCTTCAAACAACTCCACACTGAGTTCTCCGGTATCGTCGCTTTTGAACAAAATTGACCCATTATGTTCCTTCTTCTGCATGGTTTTGCTGCACTTTGTGATCAACTGTAATCGAGGGAAATTAATAAAACAAAAAATGTAAATTAAGTTGTAGCAGTTGATTGATTGAACATACGTTGTTAAATTTGCGCGATACGTGACGCATTTGAACCACCTGAAGGGCGGGCAGAAAGCGTAGTACATGTTCCAACGGCCGGTCAGGAAGTTGGCTGAACTGCTCGAGAAAGTTGTCAGGTAACCTGCCCGTCAGCTGACCGCACAGGATTTGTCCACAGACGTCAGTGAGCGCGCGCCGTAACCGATCATTTTTGGCCTGAAGACGAGCGACTTCAGCCTCCAAAGTCGCCATCGACTGAAAAGAGAATCGGTCGGTTACAACGATAACGAGTTCTATAAACTTGCCGTTCGCTCAGAAATAACTGATCCAAATGAGAGCTGCCCACAATCGTAGAAAGAATACTGGTAGTTTTATCTCTGTAATATGCTGACTTTCTTCGAATAGTACAATGGGTAAAAAATAATCCGTGAAGACGACTGGAAACGCATAAAGCTTCGTAACGGATGACCGAATGTGATAACACTTTTATTCTTATCAACATGTAGGCAAAAGAATCAGCGCAGTAAAATATTCTTTCTACATAAAGCCCACACTGGTGCACAAAACAGCAAGAGTTGGAGAATATCCTGATAAAATATCCTTTTGAAGAAGACCACAAGTTGCCGGTCGGCCTCCAATGAACACCAAATCAACAAACAAGTGACGCCACTAGTGTTCAACGCGCCTTGGCCTTACAGAAATATCAGGGCGAGTACATAACAAATGTAATTCGCGAGAAGTAAAAGATAAACAGCTCAACAAAATGACACTCTTAAGACACAGCGTCTCCATCCATGCGGTCATAATTACCAGTTATTAACACAGAAATCGACATACATATCGAAATAGCTATCGACATCGAAATCGACATCAAAACCGTCGTCGTCATCGCCGTCGTCGTCTTCGTCTTCGTCCTCCATCTCCGAGTCGACGCCGTCGTCGGTTAAGCGGCCGTAAATTAGGCGGTCGAGCGCAATACCCTGTCTCGGTTCAGTAACGAAATGGGAGCGGAATGGCTGCAAAAATTATCTGTTATTTCTATGCGAACGCGCAACAATCAGCACGAACTTCGCTGCTAAAGAGAATTTCCAGGCGGCGTTTGCTCGAGTGGCACTGGATGCAGTACAAGACTCGGTCGTTCACATCTTCGCTTAAAATTGCTGTAGTTTCCTTCTTGAGCAGATCACCGCACGCCCTTTCGACCTCAGCCGGAGTGACATTCGCGCAGTTGTAGAATGTTAATGTGCAACGATCCCATTCATATCGATATCTGTAACTTGAAGAAGTCGCACCTGCCTTCAGCTCTCCTTTTCTTATCCACTTGTTCATCCATTTCTACAAAAAAAGATATACTTTGACGTCGAACACGATAAAAAAAGCCTAAGGATTAATCATATACTGGTACAATTTACGACTTGTTCCGGGTTTTTCCGATTAGAAGCACTTCCAAAAAGAAGCCCTGCGGGGCTACTATTCGGTTCGACTTTCCTAATAGAAGCCCCGGGGCTTCTATTTGAGGACAAATTCGAGACGCGAAAAGTACCAATTCTTAATAAAAGTCCCGGGGCTCACACTCGGAAAAACCAGGAACGATGAATTACGGAAAGTATTTAGGTTCTTGATTGCAATATATCGCTAATCGTGACACTTGATGAAAATTCTACTCAGTGTTTAAGTAAGGTACCTGGACGAAGGCGCGAATGCCGCTGGGTGTGATACCCAAGCATCCCTTGACGAGGAAGTACGAGGACACGTGGTCTGAGTCGGCCATCGCCAGCAGCGTTTCGTCGCTGATTTCAAGGTCGGGCCGCCTTGAGTACCACGGCACTGGCATCACGATCAGACTATCCAGCCGACCAGCAGCGCCAATGACATCATCGCTCAGTATACTAACGGCCATGTTACTTGCGTACTGGAAGTGGAGCCGCCTGATAGATGGGTCGACTTTCACGAGGAATGCTCTCAGCGTATCACGAGACGTCCGCGAGAAGTCGCCCGAAAAGACCACCACTTTTGGACGAATTGTGAGCCACGCCTTGCTTAGCTGGTCCAGCACCTTGTTGGTCGCCGACAGACCTTCGCCGAAGTACATCAGACCGTCGATGCGGATGAAGCGCAGCAGCTCCGACAATGCGATTTTATTGCCAGTCAACGTCGTCTCAGCGATTCCACGACCGTACTGGTCAAACAGCTCAACACTGAGTTCTCCGGCATCGTAGCTTTTGAACGAAATTGACCCATTATGTTCCTTCTTCGGCATGGTATTACTGCATTTCTTGATCAGCTGTAATCGAGGAAAATAAGGTAAAACAATTTTAATTAAATTAAAGCAGATGATTGACACATACATTGTTGAATTTGCGCGACACGTGACGCATTTGGACCACCTCACGGGCAGGCAGAAAGCGTAGCACATGTTCCAACGGCCGGTCAGGAAGTTGGCTGAACTGCTCGAGGAAGTTGTCTGGCAACCTGCCAGTCAGCTGACCGCACAGGACTTGTCCACAGACGTCAGTGAGCGCGCGTTGTAGCCGATCATTTTCGGCCTGAAGACGGGCGACTTCGGTTTCGAGTGCTGCCATTGACTGAAGTGCGAATCGGTCGGTTACAACGATAACGAGTTCAATAAACTTGCCGTTCGCTCATAAATAACTGATCCAAATGAGAGTTGCCCACAAACGTGGAAAGAATACTGGTAGTTCCCTCTCTGCAATTTGCTAACTTTCTTTGAATAGTTCAATTCGTTAAAAATAATCCATGAAGACGACTGGAAACGCCCAATGCATCGTGACGGGCGACCGAATGTGATAAACGTTTTAATTTTTATCAAACAGTAATCAAAAAATCAGCGCAGTAAATATTCTTTTGATATAAACCAGCAGTAGTACACTTAAAACAGCATGAGACATCGGAGCAGTCATAGCATGACAAGTTTACCGACGCGCGAATGGCCTAAAGAACGACTATTTTCAGCGAACGCCACCACCCAGTTGGAGTCGCTGCATGGCGATACGTTTCTCACTTTATTCACACTATTCAACATGCCCTGGCCTAACAAAAAGTTCAGAGCGAGCGCATAACAAATGAAACTCGTAAGAAGTAAATAGTAAATAGCTCAACGAAGCAACACTCTCAAAACACAACGCCGTCGGGGTAATCCATGGGGTCAAATAGGCTATTCGGAAGCACGAATCAACCGTCGAACTCAGAAAATTTTTCGCGCAAGTCACACAACATTCCCACGCGGGTCTCTTTTGCTCTATTGTTCGGCTGTCACCTTCCCGGCGCACGTCACTCGCTGGGTCATCGCGCCAGGTCAGATTGGCCAAGCCCCGCCTCGCGCGCTGTGTGTGGCGGCTAGGTGCCGTGGGTGGCGGCAGGGCGCCTCGATAACCCGGCAAAGTAGACAAAGAGACCGACATTACATAATAGTAAACAATGCGCATAACTCATAATCAACAATGGCGGCAACGGATGCGGCCCGCGAGTTGAAAAATATCATAAATATTGTCAATCTTTAAAATTTAAAATTTTTTAAAGACGATCGAAATTAACACGACTTTTGACGGACGAATTTCAAAATTTGAAACTTTTACAACGAGAATTAAAAGATGAAATGCAATTTGTACTGTTTAATCATTTTTCCCTTTACGCACAAGCAAATATCTTTGCACAAAATGGCTAAGGAAGTCGTTGCCAAGCACGGTGCATGAGGGGTGATGGTCGGGAGGGGCGGGGCTTGGTCACACTGACCGGGCGCGATGATCCGGTGGGTCATGAGTGATGTGCGCCGCGAATGTGACAGCCGAACAATAGCGCGAAAGAGGCACGCGTGGGACCTTTGCGCGATTCTTATCCAAGAAATTTTCCAAGTCCGCAGGTGATTCGCGCTTCCGAAAAGCCAGTCAAATTTATCGTCGTCTTCGTTATCCTCAATTTCCGAATCCAAAGCGTCGCAGTAGTAGTCGTAGTCAAATTCTTCGTTGACTGCTTAGCTCAACCTCGGATTGGATCGTCAACGAGGTAAGAGCGAAATGACTGCAAAACGTTCAAAAATTTACTATCATTTCTACGCAAATGCGCAGTAATCGGCACGAACACTCAAGTGAAAGTGGATTTCCAGGTGCCGATAGTTTTCGTCGTACTGAACGGAGTGCAAA
Source organism: Plectus sambesii (assembly GCA_002796945.1). Lineage (NCBI taxonomy): Eukaryota > Metazoa > Nematoda > Chromadorea > Plectida > Plectidae > Plectus > Plectus sambesii. The sequence goes on from NIUQ01000807.1 coordinate 39,537, forward strand.
ACTGGGTTCTTAAACCCTCCTCTATCCTCCTCCATAATCCTTTCCTTCTTGAGCAGATCGCCGCACGCCTCTTCGACCGCAGCTAGCGTAACATTCGCGCAGTTGTAGAATGTTAACTCACACCGGTGCCATTGATATCTGCTTTCCCAATCTCCCTTCGGCCTTTCCTTCTTCATCCACTTCTTAAAAGAAGAAGAATTAGTTGTCAAACATAACAAAAATTAAGCGCCATGCATTGATTGTACAGTACTACATTTGCGACATATGTGATCAATTATCAAGAATAAGTGCAAGATAACAGAAGCTTTTTTAGGTTCTTGCAAAATAGCAAATCGTAACAATCGATGAAAACCTAGCGTAGCGTTTAAGCGATATACCTCGACGAAGGTAGAAATGCCGCTGGGTGTGATTCCCGAGCAGCCCGTGAAACAGAAATACGAAAACACGTAGTCCGCGTCTACCATCGACAACAGTGTGTCGTCGCCGATATTAATGCCGCTAGTGACATTATTGTCGGGCAGTACTGAGCCCCAGCACATTGGCAGCACCATCAGGCACTCCAGACGACCAGCAGCACCAATCAGATCGTCGCTCAGCAGACTATCGGTAATGATAGTCGCGTTCTGGAAGT